>JBBPBX010056371.1:3322-17354 GCA_038048925.1 Garcialebias charrua
TTGCCTGTTGTTTTTTTGTTTTTTTGTTCAGCACTTTGGTTTGGGCTCGTTCCTGTTTAAAGTGCTTTATAAATAAAATGGTATGGTATGGTAATAAGTACTAGTACCTTTAGATGGCGGTAATACACCTTGAGGGATGTAAGCTGCCGTTAAACCGCACATAAGAAGAAGAAGAAGAAGAAGAAGCTGGTGCTGCTTGCAGCAGGGTAACTCCAGCAGCATCTTCACAGGAACGGACTCAACCTTTGTTTACTGTGTGGCTTCAGGTACTGCCCTTACAGTTACCATGTATTTGAAATAATTTCCCCTCACACCATTGTTTAAATTTAGGCAATTAAGTGACTTTAATGGGCTGGTAAGTCTTAGAAGAATTACATTTTATACAGAAAAGTTTTGCTTGATATGTCTCATTGACAACTAACGATGTAGATTCCACACAACTCAAAACGGTATATTGGCATGTGTACTGGGTTGTAGCTTCTGTGTCCTATCTGATGTGGTTCTCTGTGAATACTTGCTTTCATGTTATTGCATCTTGGTCACATGAGGTTACGCATATTTTAGAAAAAGAACTTGAACAACATAGTGGATTTCTCTGTATTAGAGATGTTTCTTGAACTCAGTTTTGCTCAACTATGAAAAAAACACTCTACTCATGATGGGAAAACTACAGTCCTCTACCAGGGGCCTTAGAGTTTGAGGAATTTGTGTAGTATCTTAGCTGATCCTAGGATTACACTCTTCCAGACAGAAATCTATGAGGTTGATTCTGGGTTTTGTCTGAGACACCCTTCCAGTTTGGGGGTCACATGACTGAATGCTCCAGTGACCACTTAGACTACGGACGCTTTGACTCTCCTCAACTTCTCTATTTCCTTTTTCAGCCTTTGGAATTTTTTGAGTTTCTCGTGCTCCTTCCTGCTGTTTCAGTTGCTTCTGATTGCTAAATCACGTCTGCCTTCTAAAGTGTGTCGACAGCCACATTATCTGGCTGGTTAGCCATCACCTGATTGCCAGTCTGGATCTGGGATTCCCACAGTATCTTAGCCCTGCCGTTCTCCACCACCCTTGGCGGCATCTCCCACTTTGACTGTGGGGCCTCCAGTCCACTCAGCACATTATGTTCATGCACTATACACTATTCAGAATTTAAACCACAATAACTGCTGATAACATATTCACAAGTTTGTAATCCAAAACACACAACCGTATTCCAATAATGGTCAATCAGGTCATCTGGACTGTTTCTTTTTTGTGGAAAGACGTTTCGCCCTACATCTGGAGGCTTCATCAGTCATCTTATCACCAGCAAACTGGTTGGTCCACTAAAGAAGTGTACTACTTAGTGGGGAAAATGGTTTACTTGGGACTCCTCAGTCCCCTGGATAGAGGGCGAAACGTCTTTCCACAAAAAAAGAAACTGTCCAGATGATCTGATAGACTATTATTGGATTTTGTACCTGGATGATTGAGCTTGCTTTGACACAATTGTATTATAATAAAGTTTTATCATAACAGCTAGTATAAAACATCACAAGTTTTTGATAAAATGTAGCATGCATTAAATACATTGGCATTTATTATAAATGTATGTTTAATATCTATGGACTGAGCCAAGCTACGTTTATATCAAATATTTTTTAAACCAGCAGGTGTCAGTGTTGACTGTGTGCTGTGACTGTTGGCATCAGTACATTCCTTTGAAAATGAGAACTTTTTTTTTACATTGTAGTTTATTTCTCCCTTTTTGCTCTTTAGTCTTAATAAAATATGTGCTATGTATCATATGAATGTCAATAGGAAAGGTCTGCAGTTTGTGCAGTTTTTGTTACACTTTCACTCTATTAATTTTAAAATATGGTTTTCAGGATTTGTTGGCTTTTTTTTAAAAAAAAGGGCTAGAGTGATATTATACAATTTAGAAAATGTTTCAACAATTTATTTTAAGTAAAAACATACCACTATTTTATTAATTTAACATGACTTTTGCTGTTGAATTGTTTACACTGTATACAGTATGTATGCACAAGTTAATGAATGGCTGTGCAAAGAGAGAGGATGGCTTTGTTTATAATAGTGCGTCTTGGGCTAATTTCCGTAATGCGATCCAGCTTGCACTAGTTGACAGTTTAATAGCTATTATTTGTGTCACCCTCTCACATAATGCTTTAGCTATAAATTGCTATGTGCCGAGAGCGGGCATTTGACTGACATCTTACCTTGCAATATGATACCTATTGTTTTAATTAAGTGAAAGCATTTGTGACATTTATTGGTTTCCCAGTTACTTGTTAATAGGAGCATTAGAAGAAAAGTAAAATGAAATTATTATGGTTTACATTACATAAATAATTTGCCAAGCCTTCGCTAATGATCATACATTGTTCTCCCACTGTGCCTGTCAATTTGGTTGAATGGCTCACAAATAAAACTGCAGCTCAGGTGATGCAATGTAAAACCCCTTTTGGCAATGGCTGACTTCATTCATCTTTCAGTTCTTTTGTTTTAATTTTAATTTAATTTACGATTTGTACTTGTGTGAGTGACCTTTATTTTTTTTGTAACCCTTTGGGGCTATATTTTTAATTGATACTGTCAAGCAGAACTGTTTTTTCTGTGACAAAGCTTCCTGCTTAGATTTATGCCAGGAACTGTTACATTAGTGTTTTAGGTCATTACCCTGTCTGTTTGATCCATGGTCTCTCTAAGACATCTTAAGTGAAGCAAAATCGTGTTTCTATTTAATGTCACAATTCGTTCCTGTCTTTAACTTACCACCAGCTTGCCAGTTTGGGGAACATATTCACTGTTAGGGTGGTGCATGTGTTGCAAACTCTCCATCCGACTGCTACGATCATATTTGTCTCCGTCACACCAGTTAATTCTGACAGGCCTGCCACAATGATGACTGCATCATCCAGATGCGGAAGAGTGGCTTCTGTAGCAACACTGACACGCTGTCCAAAAGAGCAGCCAGCCGTCTACATGAGCAGTCTTCTGCCCCATCAAACTTCAAAGCTCGTTTCATCCTGTACAACCAGTCAGTAGGTTGTACTGGATTCCAGTCCAGGCTGGTTTTCTCTGTAGGGGCTCTTTGCAGAATGCATTAAATGTAATAGATGTAATGAGTTGATTGCATCTGGAATCTTGTTCTTTCAGTCATAGTTCATATGACAATAGGTGAGGGTGTTGATGTTGATAGACTGGTAAATCAAGAGCTTTTGCTTTTCCGCTCTGTTCATTCTTCACCACAACAGATCGGAGCAACAAATTCAAGACTGCAAACAAAACCTCATTCTGCAGATCCATCATCACCAAAGCACCACGACACCAGCAGAACCACCTTGGCTGCAAAAAGTTCAAAGGAAACTATGATGTCCCCTAATCCAAAATTCCAATTTTCCATTTGTTTTGTACAATTATTTAACAAATTTTAACATATTCTTATATAATAACATTTTTAAATCATTCTTATTGTAGTAAATACCACATTGACATACTTGTATTATTATATACTGCTTCACTTAAACAAAACATGTTAACATAGATTTGTTTTAACTATTCCATTTTTTGATTAGCTATTCCCATAAAAATAATAACAAAAGAGCACATGAGGACAGTAAGTACTTCATAGGCTTTGAAAACACAGAAGATAATGTAAAGCACAAAGAGCAACCTTAGAAATCAAATCACATCTTAATATGAGAACTTTACGAGTGCTCTGTGACACAAAGTCAAATAGCAAAATGGCTAATAACTTTACACTCAAAGAAAAAATTAAATCTTAAAAATCATGCTAATCTAGTTAATTTAAAGTGAACACTATCCACTGCTATGAAAAGGTGAGCTGGCGGCAAAAAGTATAAAAGTGCTGAAAGTCAAAAGTGTCTATATGCCAGAGGAATTCAAGCAGTTTATTTAACTCAGGGTTTCATCATGAGAAATCAGGAGTGACACTCATCACCAGAGGCTTTCATGTCGGATGAGAACACCTGTCTGACTCTCCGGATGAAACTGGACAAAGGAGTGCCACTGCAATTAACATTTCATATGTGCTGATCTGTCTCAGATGACAACATTGTACTAAAAGACGTACAGAGAAATACTTAATCAACTTGGAAAGTTTTTTAAATTTAATTTATTATTATTATTATTTAATTTCATACAAGATCCAAGCATGTGCTAAACATACTCCTAGAAATGTTTGGATAACATTTTTTTTTTTTTTTTAGGAAATCATATCTCGTCTAGATATTCTAATAATGAAGCAATCATTGCTAACTGAGGATGTTTGGATTTCCTTTTTGGATGTGTTGCCTCTTTGACTTGACTACAGATAAGCAAAGAAAATGCATAGTTGGGAACAAAAAGAGCCTAGTGCATATTATGATATACAGTATGTCACGTTTTAGCAATGAAAATTGTATCAAGTATAAAGTATTTTCCTCAATATCAGAATGAAATTAAACATATTATCACAACTACTCCAACAAACTACAGGTGGTCCCCGACTTACGACAACCTCGACTTACAATGTTCCGACTTTACGAACGAATCATATTAATAAAAATATGAAAAAAACAATATATATATATTTTTGTGTGTTTAAATGTTCTTGATATCATGTGTACAGCACTTTCTTGCAGCTGTGTTGTTTTAAATGGCTTTATAAATAATGTGTTATTATTATTAGTACATAATTATGAATTTTTAAGCCAATTTACCAAGTTTGCGGCAGTTTTCGACAGTTTTCACCAGTCAGTTTTCGGCAGTGCCCACGAGTTTTGCCTTAGCCAGTTAGCTCCAGCCTCGTAGCTCCAGCCTTGACAGCCGGCTTTGTCCGATCAGAGGTTCCTGCGCTCGGATACATGATCTGGAGCTGAACGGTGGTTTTGTGGAGGAACAGATGGGCGAAGCAAAACGACACTGTTGACTGCGTGAAGCAGCAGACAGTGAGCCAGACCGGAGTAGCAACGAGCTAACATTCTAACAAGACTTGCTGTAGGATGGACGGTTGGATGCTAACACCCCATCGGGGACACGGAGCCGACGGGCGGCGGCCGGGAGCTCGCCTCCATGTCTGCCTGGCAGCCTAAGATGATGTCTGGACACCAAGCTAACATGCGAAAACGTGGACAAACAGTCGCGGCAGCCTTGGCGGGGCTAACGCTAATGGGCGCTGCTAATGGCGGGGCATAACATGTTAACGTGGAGCAGCTTGTTTTGGATGGACGCCACAGAGAAACGGCTTTCAGTAAGTTATTAACTCTTTTTCTGGCTCCAAATGTATGGAGTTAACATGCTAACAGTCCTTCCTGTAAACAGTTTGGACCGCGTGAAGCAGCTCGAAGTTGCGAAGCTCGGACGTGCAAGAGCTAACATGCAAAAAGACGAGACAGGCTTGACCAGCTCAAAGTAAGAAATTACATTTTTATTTTTAGCCCTGGACTGTAAGTGTTTTGTGATAATTATGTAGGGTACTGTGTTAGGATAGGCGAATTGCTTGGTAACTTGGTAACTGTTCCTTACCGTACATGTACGTGTATCAGTGGCGGCTCGTGTGGTTCCGACTTGTGAATTTTCGACTTACGAACGGTGCGTAGCAACAGAACTCTTACGTAAGTCGGGGACCACCTGTATAGTTAAACATGGGCATCATCAAGGGTTTTGTATGTTTGTTCCAATAATGCTGTTTGTGCTGTTACAAAAGTTTATAATAAAAAAAAATGTATACTTACAATATTCCACCCATCCTTCCATTATACTTTACCTGCTTCTCTCTTTTTGGGTCAGGAGGGTCACTGGTGCCCATATCCAGCAGTAACTGTGCGAGAGGCAGAGGACACCCTGGACAGGTCTACAGTCCATCACAGGGACACACAGAGACAAACAAGACAACCATTCACTCTCTCAACAAAGTTCATGCTCAATCATCCAGGTACCAACTACAATAATTCTCAGTCGGGTCATCTGGACAGTTTATTTTTTATAGAGACGTTTCGCCCTCTATCCGGAAGGCTTCTTCTGTCAGAGGAGTTCCAGTAAACTGTTTCCCCACCAAACAGTAAACTCCTTAAATGGCCCAACCAGTTTGCTGGAGCTAAGACGGTTTCTGGAGGCCGTCCTGTCCCTCGTCGACTCCTCCCAGGCAGGCAGCCACAGCCAAAGTGGTTCAAGGCAACAAAGTTCATGCTCAATCATCCAGGTACCAAATCCAATAATTCACTCGCTCACTTATTCTTTAGAGTTAAGTGAGAGAGTTTAATTTAGAGTTACCAATCAGCCTAACATGCATGTTTTTGCTCTGTGGGAGGAAAACTGAGTACCTGGAGAAAGCCCATGCATGTACCGAGAGAGCATGCATGCTCCACCCAGGGGGGTCCCGGGCCGGGATTTGATCCGGCGACCTTCTCGCTGAGAGGCCACAGCTCTACCAATTGCTTCACCATGCTGTCTGCAATATTCCAGAAAAATAAATAAATAAAATGAGTCAAACTTGGACAGTTTCATACCGAGTAACTCACTGTTATTTGCATTATTGTTAACCCTTAGATGCACAAGTGGGGTCAAAAATGACCCCGAGGGTTGTTATTCTTCAAAATCTCTGAAACTAAAAGCTTTACTCTTCCATATTCCAGGTATTCCTCATAAAACATGTTTGTGACTTCAAGCCATTTGAATTTTTTTAAATGTTTTTATACATTTTCAGAAATTGCAGTTTTTGTGTCACTACCCCAGTTTTTCATGAGTGGGGTCAAAAATGACCCCAAGCATTTCCTATAGAATCTCAAGGGTTTGCTTTGGGAACCTTTGATTCTTACCAACTGTGACTGTCAAGATACATTTTCTGTCTCATTTACACATCTGATACCTGCAGTCTCACCACTAGGAGGTCAGTTTGACACAGCAGCATACATGTATTATCTTCATTTACCAACTCCATGACTTTACTGATAGAATATCCTGTTGGTCAACAAAGTAGACACTCTTAGCTAACTACAAAATAATGTTAGTACTTAAGCTAGCTAACATTACACTAGCTTAGTAAGCCAGCTGATATTACTGGATTTGTTGGGTAGAAACTCACTGTATTCATAATTCCTTGTAACAAATGCAAACCTGTTGGATAACCTATTATATATTATTATATATATTATATTATATACATATTGTTTAAAAAATCTGTATGCCTCTTTTATGATTGTCTATTGTTGTTGCTGTTGTCCATTGTTGTCATAGTCCTTTGTTGAAACCAGGTCTCATGTTTGTCTGTTTTATGTTTTCTCATCTAAACTATCATGGCCATTTGGAGGACAGCGATACCCGAAGACCTTGCTCGAGATATGATCCTGAACGGATGGGATGAAGAACCCATCAGTGGTACTGACTCGGGATCTGGCATCTTGAATGTAGAGGATACAGATTATTGTCCACCTGGACATGTCAGGCTGTCTGGAAACCAACCTGCCTCTGCTGAACAAGATCAGTCAGACACGGAGGAGTCCTCTGAGACCTCCAAAGAGGGAATGGATATTGTGTCCAACAGAATGAGCAACAAGGGCTCTTACTAGTTAGAGTTATCTCCCACTCAGGCTAAAACACCAAGCCACAATTTACTGAGAAGTCGGTCAGGGCCTGCACCTGGGTTTAGCACCATCTGTCATTTTCTCATTTTCATTTTCTTACATTTTGTTGTTGGATGTAACTGGGACCCTGTGTACATAATCTCATTTCATCACATGTACCACATGCGGTGCAAATGACAATAAAGATTCTCTGACTCGTCGTGTTTCCATCAAGGTTTCTAGGTGCGCATTTTGAAGTATCGCAGCAGAAAAGCTTAATGGAAACGGCAAAATGCGCAGTTACTTCCTGAAATTCGCCAAAAAGTTTATACGCTCGCTTGAGGTGGTTTTTGGGATCTTCGAAACCGAGCAGATGCGCAAAACGACAGATGGAAACACATTTGCCGACTCGTGCTGCCGAAGCGAACATTCACGTCACGTGACTGATCAGCTGTTTCCGCTCCGGACAACATGTAACATCGCTAAAACTAGTTGGCATGACAGAATAAATACAACTTGCCCGATAGCAACACGTACCTGAAATATTCTCTCCATTTTGACGAGATGTGTGGCCGGGTTCTGTTTTCAACCGCTACTTCCTGTTTACTGTAGACATGCGCAGTGCTGACGTCTGACGTAATGACGCTGATGTCTGACGTAATGACGCTGATGTCTGACGTAATGACGCTGTGCGTGGCTTGGTAGATGTGCTAGGGGTTGAACGAGTACATAATTTTTAACCTCGACATTAACATAAAAGAACTCGAACGACGCTCGAGTAGCCGATGACGTCACAGTGTCTTACGATGCAAAATAAATAAATAAATATAAATGCCTAAAAACGTCTTTACAAAAAGAAAAAAAAGACCAACAAAGCATTGGGAGCATTTATTATGCTCCTATTATTTATCATACTGCACATAAGTCACAGGAAAAACAAAACTATTAGTTATATTAATAATATTAAAAGTGAAAGTATAAGCGATGAAAACCGAAACTTAAAAACAAATGGGGCCACAGCCACACCGTACCACCGCCTGCAGCTGTGCAATTTAGGTTTACTTTTAGAGATTGTGTTTATAGATTTTTGGTAGCTCTAGAGAGATGAATATTTGTTTTTTTTTGTTTGTGAAACGAGAGAAAGGAAGCCGTTTCGGCCGTGTTATAATATGGGACCTGCATTGCAACACTGCCCTCTGCTGTCACAATCTACTACAAAGAAAGTCAACACGAAGTAGCGCATTTTATAAAATTATAAACTGTTTTACCTTTTTGACAAGACGGCCTGCTCCATTAACATCCGTGCGCACACAGGAATCCATTTTGTAGCGTCTACTAAAAGCTAAAAGCTGCCCCGCGCGCTGTGAAATGTGAAATGTGACGTCACTACGGGTACCCGAGTTGGACAAAAAAGCCTCGATAGAAGTCAAAGCACTCGAGCTGTCGAAAACTCGGCTACTCTGTTAATGCACTAAGATGTGCTACAAGTCAGTAGATGGAAACACTTCTGCTTCGCATTAATTTGTATTTACATATTTGCGAGATTTCAAAAATTAGCTCAAAAATCGAAATGAAAATGGATGGAAACACAGCTGATCTCTCAATAGATGCATGAAAGCTGTTTATCACTGATAGTATATTAGAAGGGCAGCACGGTGGCACAACTGGTAGAGCTGCTGCCTCTCAGCGAGCAGGTCCCTGGTTAAAATCCCGGTCCGGAGCCTTCCTGGGTGGAGTTTGCATGTTCTCTCCGTGCATCCGTGGGTTTCCTCCTGGTACTCCGGTTTCCTCCCACAGATCAAAAACATGCATGTTAGGCTGATTGGTGACTCTAAATTGTCTCTAGGTGTGAGTGAGAGAATGAATGGTTGTTTGTCTCTATGTGTCCATATGATGGACTTGCGACCCGTCCAGGGTGTACCCCGCCCCTCGCACAGTGATTGCTGGACATGGGCACTGGCGACCCCTGTGATCCAAAAATGGAAGAAGCGGGTAAAAGATAATGGATGGATAGTATATTAGAAGAGGTGTTGACATGAACAAACATGGAGGGAAGAAGAGTCGTAACAAGCAGAGGAAAAGAGTGGAAAAATCTAAGCAAACAGGAGCTCATGGCCTTCATGAGTGACCATTCTTGCAGGAAGTGAGAAGAACTGGAATGTACCAATGTGTGTGCTCTTTGGGCATCTTCTGCACAACCCAAGGTACCCTGAACCTACCAACCGACATCACTGAAGCAATTGGAAGATGTGGAGTGACAAAAGTTGCAAACAAGTAACAGGAGAGAGGCACAGAGAGCCAACAGAAGAGAAAGAGGTGCCAGATGTGTCCAAGAAACAAAGATAGCAAAGCCACCAATTGGTGCAGGAAATGCAGTACTACAGTAGCCGTGTTTCCATCAAGGTTTCTAGCTGCACAATTTGAAATAGCGCAGCAGAAAAGCTTAATGGAAACGGCAAATTGCGAGGTTACTTCCTGAATTACGCTAAAAAGTTTTTACGCTCGCTTGAGGTGGTTTTTGGGATTTGAGATGCGCTAAACGACAAATGGAAACACATTTTCCGACTCATTTCTGACGTAGCGAAAATTCACGTCACGTGACGTTCAGCTGTTTCCGCTCCGGACAACATGTAACATCGCTAAAACTAGTTGGCATGACAGAATAAATACAACTCGCCCGATAGCAACACGTACCTGAAATATTCTCTCCATTTTGACGAGATGTGTGGCCGGGTTCAGTTTTCAACCGCTACTTCCTGTTTACTGTAGACATGCGCAGTGCTGACGTCTGACGTAATGACGCTGACGTCTGACGTAATGACGCTGTGCGCGGCTTGGTAGAAGCGCTTAAAGCCAGTAGATGGAAACACTTCTGATCTGCATTAATTTGTATTTACATATTTGCGAGGTAGCTCAAAATACGAAATGAAAATGGATGGAAACACAGCTAGTGTTTAATGGTCACAGCCAAAAGCAAATAGTTTGTGACGACTGCACACAGTGAATAGAGAAAATATGTTTGTGTGGTCACATGTGAGTCAGTGTACAGTGTTCTGGTTGTATGTTCATTCTCTTTTTTGTCCTTCAGACAGACGGACATTCTAGCAATATTTTTTTATTTAAAATGTTTTAAAAATTTATGAATAACCATATTAAATGTAAAATCAGTCTTTTGTTGACCCAAATACAATAAATATAACTGCCTTTAACCAAAATTAAAGACATAATTTAAATTCATTGCAAAAACCCATTGATTCTAATTGGGGTCATTTTTGACCCCACTCATGGAAGAGTGTAGGTATTGGTCGTTCATGCATCCAAGGGGTAAGCTCAGAAAAACAAATATGTCTTCTAAAATGTATGACTCCAAATTTCTTAGGAGTGTTGTATACGTTGCCCATACGTGCTTTAGTACTATCATGGGTTGCTTTGGGACACAGTGACAAATGAGTATTTTACATATCGAGATCATTGCAGTGCCATGTTATGAAGTGACATTTATCCTTATCAACAAATGCACTTTGTCTTGTGGTTTTATAAACAAGTTCAATGAATGTACAGGAGAGTAGACTCATCCCATCTCCCACATCCTATTTACAAGCTTCAAAAACATAGTGCAACAGAGCTGTTAGATGAAATGTGAGAGCCTCATTTAGACAATATTGTATAAAGAAATATGCAAGAAAAAAAAACAAACCCCAACAGCCGTGCTTGATGAAATTACAGACAAAAAAATGGTCTCTGATGAATTGGCACTTAATTACCGGTTGATTAGCATAATTATGCATGTTAATAGCATCTCAAATGAATTGCAGTTGTCAGGAGGGAGGAAGCATCTGTAGTGGTGGCAGCCTGATACATATTTTCTCCTATCCAACAGCGTTGTCTAACTCTTCCCCTTAAGTGTTCACCATTAATCACAACATACTTCTTTTCCTTTGGAGTGAAATTTGGCATTTTGGGATAATTGGGCTATTATGGTGTGCTTGTCACATCTGTAATGGTAGGCTAATGAGTCCCCTTGTGTGCTAGCATTCTGAGATGATGGCAGAGCATGGGCACTGAGTGGCAGGTAAAGATATGGCCTAGTCATTCCATGACATATGATCATACGGCTTTAGTTATTCCCCTTTGAACATTCAAAATATGGGCAATTTTTATGAAACTGTGATACAGTCTGATGTGTATTCACTGTACTAAATTTTTTTCTGTCTACCAAGAGAAGAAAATGTTTATTTACAAACAAAGTTTAAACTCTAGTAAAATTATAACGATTAAATACTTTTGAGTTGTTCATGAACTAAACAGATGTCAAACTCCAAGTGCTAACAAGGAACTTCAGAGCCAGTCTGGCCCTCCCTGAAGGAAAATTAAGCTCCTGTTTTGGGCCCCACAGCCAGGATGGGGCCCTGAGATGGATGCATAATAAAACTGAATTGACTGCCTCTTGCAGATCTGCCTGCAACATGGGCCATAGAGCTTAAATAGATTGCATTTCAGTAGCCAGAAAAACAAGCAAAAATAAAAAAGTGTTTGCAAGTGACAAACTAAAAAAAACTAGAAGGCAATGAGTTTTTTTTTTCTTCTCATCATAACCAAAACATTGGCTCCTAAACTTTGTAGGTCCCTAGGCTTCTGCTCAGGTGAACCTTTGCATGCAAGTACTTTTCACCTTCCTGTTTTGCTGCTGTATTCATCTGCTCACCACAGACTCATGTTCGGGCTGCTGTTGTTACGCCGTATTGTTTTGCATTATTAGCGTTAGGTGTATATTGTAAATAGTTTGACGTGCCGTTTGGCGTTTGTTTGATGTATATCTTACTTTATATCTTATATCCTTATACTGTTTCTTTTTATACTTCATATTTTGCTATTGTTGGGTGTAACTGGGACCCTGAGTACATAATTTAATTTCATCTCATGTACGACGTGATGAGAATGACAATAAAATTGACTTGACTTGACTTTTGTCGTCATTCTTCCAAGTCATTGGACAAAAACTTATGGTCAACCAACAATTGATCAGCTGCTGCAGTATCATGCATAGCCTGTTTGAGTGTCTCCTTTGATGTGCAATCAAACAATAATGACACTATATTATCAAATATCTGTATGCAAGATTATTACAAATATATGTCTTTAATTACCAGTTAACTTTTTTTTTTTTGCCGGTATTGTCTTTTTTTTTTTTTTCCCGTGCCTTGTCCGGCATTGTGGCACTCAGAATTATTGTCTGAGTGTCAAGGTGAGGCCCAACAGATTTACATTCACGAGCAGTTGATATAAAAATAAAACTTTATTAGAATTTGCTTTGGGTTTGTTTCAGATGTAATGGACACAGGGATGAAAAACAAAGAAGAAAACAAAGGCAGAAACGTAGGCGAAGGGTTTAAAATGGATAGAAGGAGAAAGGAGTAGACTAGAGAGAGCAGTATGGAGTGAACATAAATAAACATCATTGAAGTCTGCCTCTAGACATGCAAAAGGAAAAAAAAGACAAAACCAAGAAACCACAACAAACAACATAAATGATTGTTATAACACCATTAGAAATAATTGTATACAATTATACATGGTAATACAAAATGTATTTAGTGGCCACCACAACCCAATTGAGTGTGTATCTGATAAACACCCAAATCTAAACACCTGTGTGAGCATGCTTGTCACAGTACGGTTTCTCCATAAGAATGTTCAACAGTGGGAGTGGGGACACACAGACCCGTCCCAAGCAGAGGACAGGAGAGCCCCGGGTGACCCCCAGCAGCCACAATGCAGATGCCCCAGGAGGCTGCAGTGAAAAGAAGCCCACAGGCCCTGCTGGCAACCCGCTATGCCAGAGCAGATACGGCCATAGACACAGACACCTAAGCCCTGAGGTCATACCACCCCCCCAGCTGAGGCCCAACAGAGCTAGGGGACTTGGGCCCCGGCATGCAGCCACCAGGGCGGTCCGGCACACGCCCAAGCACCCAGTCCCAGATGCCGAGAGCCACCAACACACCAAAGTCAGGGGTAGTATTGTGCCAGTATTGTCACAAATCATGCCATTTTTAAAGTTCAATTGTTTTTAGCAACAGAATAGGAAATTCTACACATAACAACTCCCATAATGTTCACTACACTAAGGTCATAAGGTTCATAAGGTTCACTAGTAAAAATTAATAAAACAGTGAAAGACCTTTTATAGCTTAACCAAGAAAATGTGCTTTTGCCTTTCTATAACATTGTTATATTCAAAAGGGTAATATTTAAAAAGTGTGGTAAGAATAGATATTTTATTTTACAAAATATATTCATATTGCCCTAGTTAATTTGCCAGGCTGACAAACCTCTGCTTTTTAATGGCTTTGTTTCTCTTAGAAAACATATATTATAAAGATTGTAGCTCACTCAATCATTTGCATACTCCCAAATACCTGTAAATGGCCATAATTTAATATTTTTACTGCCAATATTATATATAT
>JBBPBX010056372.1:8613-22790 GCA_038048925.1 Garcialebias charrua
CCTAATCTACTGCAAAGTCATGGATATTATGTGTCTTTTATGCATATGTGTTTTGTTCCTGTGTTCTGTCATGTACCATATTTTCTGGACTATAGGTCACACATTTTTGTCTAATTTGCATGCCCTGCGACCTATAGAGAGGTGAGACCTATTTATGGCTTTTTCCCCATGTTTTTAGACCCATTTTTGGCTCAGATATGACAATTTTTCATTTTGGCCAAAAATGGTGCAGTACAACTTTTGGCCGCTAGGAGCGCAGGCACCAGAACTGTAGTGGCTGGCTTCAGAAAGGTTGGCATCCTCCCACCATCAGCTGGAGCTGCTGAGGACTCAGACAGTGGTGAGGAGGAGGAGATGGAGGGTCAAGGACCTTTGACGATGGGAAACCTTCCTCGTTCTCTGGCTGAACTTTTTGCAAGCAACACAGACGACGAGGAATTCGAAGGGTTTGAATAAACAATTTGTAAAAAACGTAAAATAAATATCTGTTTCTGTCATCTTTATGGGCGGGTGAGCGTGTAGTATTTTTAAAGCCGCTTTATTTATGTCGTTGTAACCGTCAAAGTGCATTTATTAACAAAAGTTAAACTGAGACACACTCTTACAATAATGTCAGCTAACAAATCTATTTTATTAGGTGTTTATCTTGCTAAAATTAAAATAGATGCAGGTCTGTTCGCTCGCTCACAGCGGGTCTGCTCTGGGTGTTCGCACTGGTTTTGTTTATGTGGTAGCAAAACTATTTAAAGTCAGCTGATTTGACCATCATAATCATTTTATTAACAAAAGTTAAACTGAGACACACTCTTACAATAATGTCAGCTAACAAATATATTTTACTAGGTGTTTATCTTGCTAAAATTAAAATAGATGCAGGTCTGTTCGCTCGCTCACAGCGGGTCTGCTCTGTGGGTGCGCGCACTGGTTTTGTTTACGTGGTAGTGAAACTATTTAAATTCAGCTTATTTGACCATTATAATAATTGTATTAACAAAAGTTAAACTGAGACACACTCTTACAGTAATGTCAGCTAACAAATATATTTTTTTGGCGTTTCTGTTCTATTTTAACGAAATGCAGGGTTTCCGCCCGTTGCGCGCACACGTATCATCAGACTTAGCTAAACACATTTTTAAATCCAGCTCATTTCACAATTATGTTCATTTATTAAGGAAAAGTTCAGCTCAGACACATATTTGCTATAATTTTTAGCAAACAAATAATTGTTTTTAAGTGGTAATCTTCTTAAAGCCTTGCTGTGCGCTCCTGTGGCAGACATTTGCAGCAGGGCGAAACACTCGGACCACATTTCTGGGTTGTCTCAGCGGTGATGCGTCACGTCTGCGTGGGTGACGCGTTACGTCGGCGGTGACGTAGGTGCGACTTATATAAAGGTGCGACCTGTTTATGGATTTTTCCAATTTATTGCCAATAATTGGACAAAGCGACTTATATAAAGGTGCGAACTATAGTCCAGAAAATACTGTACTTCGCAGGATTGCCGACGGCGGTTGGGTGTGTTTGCCTTGTGCTCTTTTTGTGGATTTTTGTTTTGTGGTCTTTTCCTTTCTAAAAAAAAATCATATTGGTGTGAAGAGGATGGCTGTGAGGTAAGAAGGGAGGCCATCTATAAAGGAAAATAATAAAAATATGCATTTGTACTGCAGACCGTAGGTGTGCACAACTTTTAGTAGCATAACAAATATAATACTGACATAAATATATTTCATGATATTTCAGAGCATTCTGAGGATAACGATAAATTTTGTGATATAACAAAAAAACCAACAGAAATCATAGTTATTTATTTGACAAAATTAACTTAACATGTTGCTTTGCAGTATTATATAAAATTGCAAAAAACAACAAGGGGTAATTTTACTGAAATTACTTTATTTAGTAAAGTATTCAGTCTCCAAGTATAAAAATAAAAATGATCCTTCTGTTATTTAGATTGAAAAAGTCTCTTGGTGCTTCCTGGCTCTGTCGGCGGTTGGGCGGGCGCTCTTGGCCGTGTCGTCCATGTGGGATTTTGTGCCCTCTTGGACGGCGGGCTGACTGCGGTTCGCAGGGGTCACGGCGGCCCTGGTGGGTGTGGGCTGTTGGTTCTGCTGTTGGCGGCCCTCGGGGCCGTGTCCCTCTCTGGTCTTGGCTCAATGACCTGGCGGTCGGAGAGGTGTTTCTTTTTCCTCGCTCCTTGGGTGGACCTTGGCGAGCTGGGGGGGTACGCAGGGTCAGCGGGGGAGCTGACTCGCTGTGGGAGCACTGTTCCTGCAGATATTTTTCTCCCCATCCCTCAACACGCACCTCCGCCCTCTTCATCTTAAATTAATACATGTAGGGAATTTGAGTCTCGGGTGTGCTGCAATGGTTCTACATCTCTGTTGTTCAGAACACCTGGGACTCAATTTTATATACACTTTAGACATTCATTCATAAACTTCTTCATAAAAGTCACATATAGGGAATGGATTGAGCACTATGGCTATGGGTGGCGGGATGACACCAATCTCACCCCCATGCCTTTTCATAGAGATGGCCGACTGTCTCGTCTAAAGGAATCTGCTTTCTTTTAAAGTCACAGACCTCAAAGAGAAAATCTCCAAGTGCTCCTTTTGTAGAGTTTCCATCTGGGAAAAACAGCTCCTTTCCCATTTCTAGAATTTGTAAAACGGTTGTAGTTTTATCCACTGTTGCATGTCTTGTTCCACCACCATTTCTGGTTCTCACTTGATGATATTCATCCATGTCGAAATGAAGCCATCCAATTTCAATCTTTCGGGAGATCTTCCCTGCTGCCTTATTTCGGTCTCTTGCCATCTCTGTGCCTTGGTTTTTGAACAAACCTGATGTGCCACACAGGCCTCCTTTGGATCTTGATTTCATTTTTCGGGTTCCAATTTTATTTCTTAAGCTCTGCAGAAGAGTCTCTTTATCTGTGGTGCATCTACTTTGCTGACAGAAAGACAGAACAGCTACTCTGTCACCGTATGAAGTTATATATTGTGCCATTTGTTCATCAGTCATGACAGATAGAACAGCCTTGTCCACCTGGAGATATAAAATATGAAAAAAATATTCAATATAAAACAAACTTTTCTATAGTTTTATGTCATAAAGCCATGTAAACATTTTTTGTGCAACTGTAAGGTTTCAATGCTACAGCTAAATATATGTTCTCTGTTGTAGTTTCAGTGAATGTTATACTTACTAAGATTTGTTTTGTTATTTAGCCCAGTTCAATAAAAAGGAAATTATTAAAACAGCTGGCAAAGGAACTTCAAAAAATGAGCTCGTCAGTGTTGTCTATCTTGTGTAAGTTATTTTACCAACTTTTCCTTGTTCATTTAGTATGATACAGTTATTGCACTGTGGCTGAATCATTATGAACACAGAATAATCCTCAACTGAATAAGTGGTCATGTGGGCTGACACCTAAGCAGTCAAGCCAGACATTACCGTAACTCTCTTATTAACTTTGCACATACATTTTTAATAGAGAAGGGGTACCCTTGCAGGGGGAAATTTTAAGAGAAAATAAAGGCATAAACAATGTATAATTATGAAATACTTGCTACTTTCACATACATGTACTACATAATTATTTTATAATTTTACTGTAGATTTAGACTTCAACTAGCACGCAGGCAAAAGCATATTATCTGAATAAAATAACATTTGTGCAATTTCCTGTTTGTACAAAATAGTTATTACAATGATTAAATATAATTATAAAAATCATATTACTGTATATAGTATCATGTATTGTCCAATTCAACCTACTTTGTTATAATGTAGTGGTGCTGTCAAATTTCAAAGTATAAACTTGCTTGACAACGTAGTTCTTGGCTAACACTATCAAACTAACACTAGGGTGAAGCCCTCTCCTGATTCAGAAACCTCCACACTGTCAGGGTGCTCGTTTGCAACAGACGTTACGGTTATGCATATGTGAATTGCAGACACATGCTTATATGCAAACAAAACCTTTTTTATCGGTTGGTAATTTATTGATTCAGTGTCGCCTCTGTTGTCCGGCTCTGAGCCCCTTCTTGTTTGCTCTGGTGATGGACCGACTAACAGATGAGGTCAGGCAGGAATCCCCATGGACTATGATGTTTGCAGATGACATTGTGATCTGTGGTGAGAACAGGGAACAAGTGGAAGAGAACTTGGAGAGGTGGAGGTATGCTCTTGAAAGAAGAGGAATGAAAGTCAGTCGTAGTAAGACAGAGTACATGTGTGTGAATGAGAGGGAGGCCAGTGGAACAGTGAGGCTACAAGGAGCAGAGGTCACAAAGGTGCAGGACTTCAAGTACTTGGGGTCCACTGTACAGGAAAATGGGGAATGTGGTAAAGAGGTGAAAAAGAGAGTCCAGGCAGGATGGAGTGGATGGAGAAAAGTTTCAGGAGTGATTTGTGACAAAAAGGTGTCAGCAAAGGTCAAAGGAAAAGTTTACAAGACAGTGGTGAGACCAGCTATGTTGTATGGTCTGGAGACAGTGGCATTGACAAAAAGACAGGAGAAAGAACTGGAAGTAGCAGAAATGAAGATGCTGAGGTTCTCCTTAGGAGTGACAAGGATGGATAAGATCAGGAATGAGATCATCAGAGGTACAGCACATGTTAAACAACTGGGAGATAAAGTTAGGGAGGCCAGACTGAGATGGTTTGGACATGTCCAGAGGAGGGACAGTGGGTATATTGGTAGAAGGATGTTAGAAATGCAGCTGCCAGGAAAAAGACAAAGAGGGAGACCAAAGAGGAGATATATGGATGCAGTTAGAGAGGACATGGAGGTAGTTGGAGTGAGGACAGAGGATGCAGAGGACAGAGTGAGGTGGAGGAGGATTACTCGCTGTGGCGACCCCTGAAAAGGGAAAAGCCGAAAGAAGAAGAAGAAGAAGTGTCGCCTCTGTTGTCGCACGGCGGGGCATCTGTTATTTTACCGACCAGCAGGAGGCAGTACCCTCTAAAACCTGTGCATATGTTGCAAGAAAGGTGTAGAAGAAGAAATCTACCGTAGAAGAAGAACTGTTTGAAATCACACAACAAAAACAAATAGCTTTCCGCTCGCGTGCTGAACTGTTGTCTTTATTTGCGGTTTTAATGCATGGAGTCAGCGGAGGAGAAAGCGATCACGTGACTTTTGGCGAAAAAACAAAAGAAAAGTCCGACTCCAGATCAGGAATGAAGGAGAATTTATACATTTGTGTCACAAAACATTCCTCCATGCGTCGCGACGCCGTCTCCACGACCACAGCGGCGCAAACAGCTGCAGGCTCCGGCGTGAAGAGGGTGAAGGCTGTCGGTGGGGACCTGCCAACGCACAGGGGTAGAGAGCGCGCACCCTTGCTGCCCGCGCTCTCCAGCTTGCGGACAAAAGCGCGACTAGACGGGAGGAAGTGCGAATATCGAACGTCCAACTTCAAACTAATTTCACTGCGGTCACCTGCTTACTTACACATGTGATATGTGCGTAGCTGTAATGGCTGTGTTATAAACACCAGCACCCGGAAAGTGGGAGGTTTCTGGGGAGGGATTGACCGCGGTGAAACCAACTTGGTTTTTCACTAACTAAAGGCGTTTCATACGATCATGTTGCATACCTTATCTCTTTGCATGTGCATAATATCCTCATCTGGGACATCTCTAGTCCGCAGAAAATGATGCAAGTCGTCCTCCATGTCTCGCCCAAACACACTTCTGTCATGACGACCTGCAGAAAGAAACTGTTGAAGCACGGTCCTCCTGTTTCTCCGAAAACGAAACTATTTTCTCAGGATCCTGAGAAACTAAGTCGGGATCCCGAGAAAGTATCTCAGGATCCCGAGAAAGTTTCTCAGGATCCTGAGAAACTAAGTCGGGATCCCGAGAAAGTTTCTCGGGATCCCGAGAAACTAAGTCGGGATCCCGAGTTAGTTTCTCGGGAATCTGTTTTTTTTTTTTTCTCCCCATGTCCCCTAGGGGGCTCCGTACCTTTCAGAGGCAAAACAGCAAGACTTTCTTCACGTAGTGTGTCATGGCATGTCTTTTTTTCGTTTAATTATCTTGTCTTTATCCGAAAAGTCGTCAAAAAGTTCATTGGCAACATAAGCATGAATGTTTTGGCGTACTCACCATCTGTGAATGGCTTCCCGTTTCTCACAATGGCTAAAGCACCAGCAAAACTAGCTGAATTCCAGTCACCTTGTTGAGTCCAAACACGAAGGTGCTGCTGATCAGCTTGCAGCTCTTCACATGCTTTTTTCCTGCTGTCCCCCACAGGATATTTTGATGCAAAGGCAACATGTCGTGTGTCGAAGTGCCGCTTTATATTTGAGCGTTTCATCGAGGCAATTTTATCATTGCATATCAGACACACTGCAGAACCTGCTCTCTCCACAAAAGCAAATTGCTCTGTCCATTCCGGCTGAAAAGTACGATAATCCTCGTCTTGTTTTCGTTTAGCCGCCATCTTCATCACACGGGTTTCTACAACTAGCTAAGCTAGCTGCTAGGAGGGATGTTTACTTCCTGATCAGTCACCCGCGGACAGCTGTGATTGGCTCTAGTCAGTGCCAGTCACCCACGGACAGCTGTGATTGGCTCCAGCCACTCGCGGCCATGTTTTATATTTTTATCGGCTTTTAAAAAAAAATATTATTAAAGATTTGTCTGAGAGCCATATGCAGCCATCAAAAGAGTCATATATGACTCGCGAGCCATAGGTTCCCGACCCCTGACTAGAACAAAGTCAAGAAACAGAAACAGTTTAAAACTAGGATGACTCGCCTCTTAGCTTTTGAGCTAGCAGTTAGCACAACACGGTCGGGTCACGTGGCTCAAATAAAACACTTAAAATAAAGCATGTGAAACCCACAAACGACCAGAATACAACGCTAGCAAACAGTTTAAAGAGCAGAAGAAAACAGTTCGTAGTAAGTGCGAATCGTAGGGTTAAAATTTTAATTTCTCTGAAGTGAACTCTCTGCCAATCAACCGGAATTCCCACTTTCATCTGCACAAACAAGCACATAACAGTTTGAAGAGTTTACTTACAGTGCAAGAAGTTAATCCACCGAAGGAGATCTCTCTGTAGCTGCTTCCTGCAGCTCGAACGTCGCTCTAACTGAAAACTGGTTTGAAAAAAAGCGCGGCGCAAATGAACATCCACTCAGAGGGCTGATTCAAATGAGGCAGGCGGAGCAATCCAAAACGCCTGAAGCACCTACGTAGCACGAATCACGGCCGGACCCAATACGTTGCACTGTAGGGGGTCGCTCGAGTGTCGGCTGATCCCTGCTCCGGAGCAGAGCTGCGACTGAGGTGCAAAACGTACACACGCAGAGCGGATGAAGGGCGGAGCAAAACGAGGTCCGCCCCGGAGTCCTCTGCTTTGAGGGTAGGAGCAGCTGGAAACTGCCCTCTGTGAGCGCCCCTTCCCCTCCCTTGGGAGTTTTTGTAACATTCTCGTGAGAAATGACCCAATTTCCCGCACGAAAAGCAGCTTTCCGGATGTGGCTGCCTGAATGTGTTAAAACCATTTTGTCTTGGCCTCATGCGACCCCGTCTGTTAATTCTTCTTGAAGGGCCGCTGTAAAATACGTCTGAGTCATTACTAAGGAACACATTTGTCTTGTTATCAGCGTTATTTCCTGCTTTTCTGTTTGTTATAATTTTTTCTGCGTGACGCGCCCACTGCATTAGGACCGTCACGGAGCATGTGTCGACCTCTATCAGATGTTTTCTCACCCATTTACCAATCTCAGGACGAAAAGATTGTAACAGGCCATTTTTCAGCTGTTGTTGAAAAGCTGAGTCATCATTTTCGGCTGGAATAATACCGCAGTGAACTTTGAATTCCTTCTCGTATCTGATTTTAAAGTCAGTCACCTCCTCATCAGGTTTTTGTTTCACAGCTGAGAGGGCTGCATAATCAGCACGCCTTTTAAAGGCCTCTCTCACACGTGCACAAAGAGCTGACCACTGTGTTAAATAGCCACCTGTTAACTGTTGGTTTGTTTGAGGATAAGGGTACGGATTGTTGTCATTATCTCTGCCTGTGTAATCACCCCGCACTCTGGCCCAGTTCTTTCCCAACGACGATTTAGCCGCTTCCCCCGTTTCATGGCCATTTAGATGATAAGAATGTATGATTCCTAGCATATCTGTGATCCATGCCTCTGGATCCTCAGCCACATTTATGACGCCCTCAGCTGCAACCATGAATTTAGTATCTTTGATATCTGTGTTTGGAGTTGATCTACTTATATAATTTCCCATTATTGCTAGGTATGACAAACTCTTTGTATACTTATTAATATATGTGTGCAAATTAATATCAAAACTGGAAATGTTTAGATCCAATGAGGCCACTTACACTTAATTTTCAAATAGGAGTCCTTGAAAACAAACCAGAGAATGTGGTTGTGTTTCCTATACTCCTCAAACACTCACGTCAAACAAACCTTGTTTCATACAAGAGATTCACATGTAAAACATGAGCTGGATCTCTTTACACACCACACACAGGTACCAAATTCACACAAGCGCTTAAAAGGAACAAAAAGTACTACCCTTATCCACTCTCAAAAGACAGGCCACAGTAAAACAAAACAATCACACAGTCACACAGAGAAGTAGACTTGGCTAAGGTTAAGCACGGGTGGGGGGCCAGAAAAGGCCCACAGAAAACGGATAAGAGATGCTCAGAGGAGCGCTGAGTGTGCCCACACACACGCACGCACACAAACACACACACACACACACACACACAGGAGCCTGGAGCAGGAAGCACACAACAGAAGAGGGTGAGAGAGAGAAAAAGTCAGAGTTGCAAGAACGTTCACAAACGTACAAAAGAAGGACTAAAAATGTCAGATTTTTTAAACAAATACACGACGCGATATAAAAAGATAAACGCCTTATTTTCCCTTCTCGTCCAGCTGGGCCTTCAGTGTCCAATGTAAAGTCTGGCGGTCAGCTTCACAAACGTACAGTATGATCTCAGCGTATTTTGACCGCCCTCGCTTTAAATATAGCAAAAGATCTTGGTTCTGTCAACTAACGAAATGCGCAAAAATTCGCTTAGTTCTTGAAAAACAGAACCTCACTCCAAATTTTAAGGCCAAGCATCGAGACAGTTCAAACCATATTCATACGACGTATCAGTAAAAATAATAAATAAAAAAAATCTGTTACTCACGTCTTGTTAGTCTGTGTGGTGTGATAGGGATGTCCGTCAAGCCGTTCCTGATGATTTCAAAGGACCTAAAACGCTGGCCAGGTGAGGCAAACCCCCCCCGGGCTTTGTCGCAGGCCGTGCACGGGCTTCTGTGCAGCGTGTCCTGTTTGACGTTCACCAGGAGCGGATATGAGGAAACTCCCGGGTAGTTTCGGCACCAATTATGATAGGTGTTTAGACACCTGTTACCTTAATAAAAACCACACAAGATAAACAAGAGAAATGAGTTAGACAGAATCATGGAAACTTTGCAAAGGGGATTAGGCTTTTTAATGTACTTCTGAAACTTGGTTGGTCTCATGAACACATTCTTGCACAAATCCGAATTGTGCAGCTATCACAAACCATTTATACAAGTAGGAGGAGGAGTTTTGACAAGTTACACAAATCTCTGACATTATACAGATAGATAAACTGCAGTCAGGGTTCTGCATGAGGCAGGAACATCTAATCAAAACATTGTACCATGAACAAACAAAGAAGTTTGTCTGTTCTTCCTCAAGGACCAACACTGTTTGTATCTCAAATTAATTGTTTGAATGTGAACAGAGAACATTATATTAAAGTGAGCTGGGTAAGAATTATTGTTCAGAGTAATTAGTTTTAGATGATAAATGTTGAACATCTCCATCATATATATATATATTTTATCATTCAACTATGTTCGTTTTTGCAAAATAAATTATAAATATATTAAAATTTTATTACAAGTTATGGTAATTTTGTCGCTGTGACACGCACACATAAATCCGAGAACTTCCGCAAAACGTCACTGTGACGTACGGAGATGAGACGCTGCTCGTGCGCACCTTGTAAACAACATGGCGAGACCGATACAGAACCGGACGAATTTAGCAATCTGAGTGAAGAATAGAGCGATTTTTAGTCAGTTTGGGAAGCCAAAGTTATTTCAGGGGGTTAAACAATAAACAGCAGGTTCTAATTTATGTCTGCAGCCGTATTTATTGAAGCCTTACCAACGAGGAAGCAGGTGTCAAGCTGCGACTTGTGAGGACAGAGGAGGACGTGATGGAACCCGTTCACGTCGTCCACAGAGCACTGATTGGTACAGCTTTAATTAATGTATCTATCTAATAATTATTCAACATTACTTATAGTTTAAAAAAGATGAGTCCCTTTGAAGTATCTGTTTTATTTTCTATGTTTATTCTAACGTTATGTGCATGTTTTACTGCACTGAATCATTACATCAAAAACGAAATTTCACTCAAATTCTGTCTAAATTGTTATGATCTCAAAAGGTAACCCAGTTGGTAACGAGACCCAGAACGACACAAGACGAAGAGGTGCAAAAGTAACAGTGTTTATTATTTACAGTGGGAATAACTATTTACAAATGTACATGGGTGGATTTCCTGGAAGATGAAAAGCAGACAGTCAGATGGGCTTGACCAAAAAGTTCTTTCAGAATAATTGATCTTGTTTGTTTGATGTTTTCCTTACGGATGAAAAGAGGAGGATGATTGTTCCAGAGAATCCTTAACTCCTTGAGATGAGTCCCAGAGGGCGAGAGAGACAGGCAAGTGGCTGGAGGGCAAGGCACAACGAGCAAAGAGCTGGAACCAGGATCACGAGGACTGAGAACACAACAAGAACAGGGTAAGTTTCTTTCAATGTACAGTATTCACAAACTGGCTAGAAGCATAAATACCATGTGTAGGCATAAAATGCTTCAGCGAAGAGTAGAACTCGACTGCAGCCTTAAAGCTGCTATCTGCGATTTCTGTATGACCAAAACACTTAGAAAAATTTTGAACAAGGAAAGCATTCTGCTCCCTCCCCCTCAGAGCCATATATGGCTGCTCCCCCGTGCTCTGGTGAACTTGAGATCTCGGAGCCCCTGCATATTCTGTGTTTATATGTTAATAAAACGTTCTAAAAAATAACAAACCATGGAGCGCTGGTCCAGCGCACCAGAAGACCAGAAAATCTGCAGGGACTCGGGCAGCCACGCTGAACCCTAGTTTAATTCTCTCGTGACAACCTCAGTCATTTCCTCATCATTGCAGTCAGCGGAGGGAGAGGAGAGGAGGAGGAGGGACCGATTACTTGACTTTTGGCAAAAAAACAAAAGAAATTTTCAGATAAGGGATGAAGAAGTGGAATTTAATAAATTTGTGTCACATATAAAACAGTCCTGCATCGCTTTGAATGAGAACATGCGCAGATGCTCGCTGGCTGCGCGCTGGGACAGGTGGGGGCGTGGGTTGGGGCGTGAGAAGCTCTGTTGAGGACAACTGGAACAAAGCTTTATTGGCTGATTAAAAACTATTTTTTATTTGCTGGTTAACCTCGGGGCGCTCTGGTTTTTATAAATGCTTTTATTACCACCGGGAGACGCCAGAGGACTATAGTTTTTTTCAGATATTACCTGTCAAACATCAATCTTTCATTACATAGTGGCTGAGTGAAGAAATATGTTTAAAAAATAAGTTACATACATCAGCTTTAAGTATAGGTGGAGCTCGTCAGGTGGATGACCGTCAGCTGTGGATGATTGGCAGCCATCTTGGAGCTGCAGCAGGTGCCACTCTTACAGTACCCCCCTTAAGGGGCACCTCCAGGAGCCCCGACGCGCTTCTCCGGATGAGCCCTGAAGAAGGTGGTGATCAGACTGGGGTCCAGGATGAAGGAGCGAGGAATCCAAGGCCGTTCCTCAGGGCCGTATCCCCCCCAGTCCACAAGATACTGTAAACCTCTCCCACGACGACGCACATCCAGAATGGCACGGACGGTGAAAGACGGATGGTTGTCAATGAGACGGGCAGGCGGAGGGAGGCTGGCAGGTGGGCACAAAGGACTCTCAGAAACGGGCTTGACCTGGGACACGTGAAACGTCGGATGAATCCTCATGGAAGCGGGTAGTTGAAGACACACCACAGAAGGGTTGACGATCCGGAGTATAGAGAAAGGCCCGATGAATCGAGGCGCCAACTTCCTCAGGGTGTCCTTCAGGGTGATGTTCCTAGTGGAAAGCCAAACCCTCTGACCCACCTGATAGGAGGGCGCAGAAGATCGGTGACGGTCCGCAAGCCTCTTATTTTGGGCGGCCGTGCGGAGAAGTGCTGCCTTAGCCTGGCGCCAGATACGCCGACAGCGTCGGAAATGGTGCTGCACTGACGGCACCGATATGTCCGACTCCTGACTGGGGAACAAAGGGGGGAAATATCCCAGTGAAGCTTCAAAATGTGTCATACCTGTGGCCGCAGAAGTATGGGCATTGTGGGCATACTCCACCTAGACCAGATGTTGACTCCAGGCAGATGGATTGCCCTCAACGAGGCATCGAAGGGTGGCCTCAAGCTCCTGGTTGCACCGTTCAGCCTGACCGTTGGACTACGGGTGATAGCCGGAGGTGAGACTGGTCGATGCCCCCAAGGCACCACAAAAACTGCGCCACACCTGAGAGATGAACTGGGGACCCCTATCCGACACCACGTCGGAAGGGACATCATGAATACGAAAAACGTGCTGTACAAGGAGATGAGCAGTCTCCATAGCAGAAGGCAACTTAGGAAGAGGCACGAAATGAGCTGCTTTAGAAAACCTGTCAATGACAGTGAGAATGGTGGTGTTACCCTCAGAGAGAGGCAGGCCGGTGACAAAATCGACAACGATGTGGGACCATGTGCGGTTACGCGTGGGCAAGCCCGGATTTTCGCAGGGGCTTCCCTGGGCTTCAGCCCGGGGCCCCGGCACTTTTGGGGGCCCCGCCCCCCGAAGGAAGTTTTTTTTTTTTTTTGTGAACGGATAGTGTCTGAACTCAGTCTGCTACTGTTGGAGTTCAGTCAGAACTCTATGTGCCTGCTACGTGGGAGCGGAGGAGAGAAGCCCGCGCGCTTGGTCCCCCTCCCGCTGCCGCGGCTGGGGGTAAGGGGGGTGCGCGGCTGCGGCCGGTCCCCCACCCGCCGCTGGTGATGAGGAAGAGAAAGCGGAGGTGGAGGTGCATGGAGAAATAAAAGGTGCAGGTAAGAAAAGTGAGAGGAGCTGGTGTAGAGGGAGCAGCCATACAGGGGCGGCTAGAGGAGATGGAGCTGGGGGCCCCAACCAGAAACGAGGGAAGAGAAAAAATGTTGAAGTGGCTGCACGGGCCAGCAAAATGTGTGCAGAGATGAGTGCACAGTGACAGTGAGGCTGGTGCTCTGAGTTCAGTGAAGCCTCTGTGTCACAGGCTGACTGAACCCCGTTATCCTGTGGAAACTTTACTGTCTTCCCTCAAACAGGCAAAAGGACTGAGAGGAGTTAAAGTTGAAAGTCACTTTCCAAACCTGAGAACTTATGACTCAGCCAGACATTACATAAGGCACAAAACAGAATCTGGGTTCACTGACCAAGAAATTTTCAGATTAAAGAAAATAATGAGCAAAGTCAGAAAACAATTCTGAACAAATGATGAACACCAGCATTTTAATTTTTCTTATACTCTTTTTGTACCCACTTTTAAACCTCTCACTCAACATGGATTCTTTTAAAATAGCATCTTTAAAAATCAACGGAGCTAGAGAGGCTGTGAAGCGCGCACTGGTTTACCAAACCATTAAGTATAAAAGCATTGACGTTCTGCTTTTACAAGAGACACATGATGCATCAAATGAGACAGTGGCGCAGGGAAGTTTGTGTTGAAGTCCTGGCAACAATAGCTATTCAGTGATTTTATTTTGTGATGCAAGCATTATATTCTAGTTTCAAACCCTAACATGTGGTTTTGTATTTAACCAGTTCAGGGTTGTTTGTAGTTTGTGACAACTGGCATATTAAAGTTGTGAGTTGTGAAAACTTACTATTCAGTCATTTTCTGCTCATCATCTGAACCAAAGCAAAACTAACAAACAAACAAACATATGTATATATATATATATATATATATATATATATATATATATATATATATATATATATATATATATATATATATATATATATATATATA
>JBBPBX010056373.1:9641-22790 GCA_038048925.1 Garcialebias charrua
CACACACACACACACACAGAACAGGAAGTCACACACAGAGAACAGGAAGTCACTCACAGAGAACAGGAAGTCACACACAGAGAACAGGAAGTCACTCACAGAGAACAGGAAGTCATACAGAGAGAACAGGAAGTCATACAGAGAGAACAGGAAGTCACTCACACAGAACAGGAAGTCATACAGAGAGAACAGGAAGTCACACACACAGAACAGGAAGTCACTCACACAAAACAGGAAGTCATACAGAGAGAACAGGAAGTCACTCACAGAGAGAACAGGAAGTCACTCACAGAGAGAACAGGAAGTCACACACACAGAACAGGAAGTCACTCACAGATAACAGGAAGTCATACACACAGAACAGGAAGTCACTCACACAGAACAGGAAGTCACTCACAGAGAACAGGAAGTCACTCACAGAGAACAGGAAGTCATACACAGAGAACAGGAAGTCACAAACAGAGAACAGGAAGTCACACACAGAGAGAACAGGAAGTCACACACAGAGAACAGGAAGTCACACACAGAGAAAAGGAAGTCACACAGAGAAAAGGAAGTCACACAGAGAGTTCCGGGCTGATGGCGTGCTGAACGGACGCGTCACTCAGAGCTCTTAAGTGAGTCCCGATGATAAAAGAGATTCAAAGTAAACTCCACAAGAAATACAGCTGCTCGACTTCAGTGACAAAGATGAGCCAACGAAAAGACCAACAAACAACAAAAAAAGAGCTTTTTAAAGCCACTCCGAGTCGTCAGTCGGATGGTTCGGAGCACAGCTACGCTGAGCCAATGGAGGCGGCTAATGCTAATAGCAAGCGAGACAGAGGAGCCACCACGCCAACAGATACTCCTGAAAAGACACAAGTGGAAAAGAAAATTAGAGGTAACGAGGAGGAGAAGGTCTCAGAGAAGTCAATCGAGACCATCCTTTGTGCATTAGAGGCTTTGGGAGCTCGTGTTGATGACCGCCTGGAGGGCATTAGCGGCCAGCTAAAACAACACAGCTCCATGCTAACATCAATAGCCAAAACGGTGCAGCTGAACTCTGAGGATATTCAAGAGTGTAAAACTAAAGTTAAAAGCTTGGAGACACAAGTCGAGCTTCTTCAAAAGGAAAAGGAGGAAATGAAGGAACGTTTGGTGAGTCAAGAAAGATATAAAAGAAGATGGTGCCTACGGATTAAAGGAAAAAAGGAAAAAGTTAATGAAAACATCAGAGCTGAAGTCGTGGAGTTGCTGAGCAGAATTCTACCTGATCTGGCTGAAAAGATGGAGGATGCTGTGGACATCGTTCACAGAGTGGGAAGATCAACAGAGGGTCGACACAGACAAGTTGTAGTCCTCTTCTCCAAGAGAAGTGTCAGAGATGAGGTGTGGAAGAAAACAAAGTCCTCACAGATCTGCAAAGATGAAGGTCTGAAGTTTGCAGAGGACCTGACCCAGGAGGACTGGAAGTCACGACAGGCGCTGTGGCCCAGAATTGAGCAGGCAAGAAAGGAGGGTAAGGCTGCAGGATTCAGAGGACCCTTCGCCTACATCGAAGGGAGGAGAATTTCTTAAGCTGAAGTTGGAGCACTGTTAGATGTTTAGATGAAACGTGAAGTTTTTCTGATATAGTGGAGATTATTTTTATTTTTCAAGGGACTTAAGGGGACTCTACTCTCAGGTTTTTTTTACTCTACCTCCTATATTCTAAGTTTCTTTATTTTTTCTATTTTTTTCTATTGTATTGTTCTTAATGTGTTCAGTATTCAATTTAAAGACTGAGATTTTATTTTCTTCTTTTAATGCAAGAGGGCTCAAAGACTCTGTTAAGCGTAAGGCTGTTTTTTTATTCTGCAAAGGTCAAAAGGCTAACTGTTTTTTTCTTCAAGAGACACACTCAGAGTTATCTGATGTTAAGTTTTGGACTCAACAATGGGGTGATAAGATCATTTTTAGTCACGGCACAAATCGTTCTGCAGGAGTTGCTATTTGTTTCAATAGATGTCCAGGAAAGGTTCTTTTTCAGGAAACAGATGATGCTGGACACTGGGCAGCATGTGTTTTAGATATTGACAGTAATTTGTTCATCATTGTTAATGTTTATGGATACAACAACGACCAAAAAAACAAACAGTTATTACATCAAGTCACAACAATTATAAAAAAAATGCAGCTGAATTATCCCACTGACCATGTTGTCGCTGGGGGCGATTTCAATTTAACTCCAGATGAATGGATGGACAGATGCCCTTCAAAATACTCTCAGGTGACATTAAACCCAATCATGGATGACTTTATGAACACCAATAAACTGGTCGATGTTTGGAGAAACCTAAACTCTAACATTAAACAATTTACATGGTTCAAACCTAACGGACAATCAAGGTCAAGAATTGATTATTGGTTAATTACAGATTCTATACTTGGACACGTCACAGAAGCTGAGATCTCCTGTAGCCCTTTAAGTGATCACTGCACCATAAACCTGCGAATATCCAAAAATGAAACTAAAAATAATTTCAAAGGTTACTGGAAATTCAATGCTAACTTATTAAAGAATGACGAATATTGTAAAAGTATTAGTAAAATAATTCAAGATGTTACAAATGACACAAGTTTAGTGACAGCAATACAAAAATGGGAATTCTTCAAATTTACTGTTAGAAAATTTTCTATCTCCTTCAGTAAAAAATTACAAAAAGAGAGACAAATAGAAGAAACTAAACTAACCAAGGAACTAATCTTTTATTATCATAAATCTGACTGGAGTGAGGAAGACAAAATTAATATCAATAAGTTGCAATGTAAACTAGATGAATATTATCAAAATAAAGCTCGTGGAGCATACATACGGTCAAGAGCCAGGTGGCTGGAAGAGGGTGAGAAAAATACTTCATATTTTTTTAATTTGGAAAAACAAAGACAGATGAAAAATACAATTAACAGTCTCATAATTAACGGTGAGGAAGTTACAGAAACAAAACAAATATCCAGAGAAGTTCATGACTTTTACTGTAATCTGTTTACATCCTCATATTCAAAACAAGACTCAGAATCCTTTTTTATAAAAATTAAAAATGTTATCCCTAACATTGATGAAACATTTAGGTCCATTTGTGAAGAAGATTTTCAAATAGAAGAATTTGACTGTGTTATTAAAAAAGTAGCATCAGATAAAGCTCCTGGCTCAGATGGTATTACCGCAAATTTTTATAAATTCTTTTGGAAGGACATAAAAATACTGTTGTTTGAAGCAGTTATGGAATGTATTCATAAAAAAGAATTGATGACAACAATGAAACAAGGTGTCATCATATTGATACCCAAACCAGGAAAAGATAAAAGAAACTTGAATAATTTAAGACCCATCACACTTCTCAACACAGATTATAAAATATTTACTACAGTTCTTGCAGCTCGGTTAAAAGAAGGTTTATCTAATATAATTAGCTCGACTCAGTCTGGTTTTCTCAAAGGTAGATCAATTAATAACAATATTCGTCTGGTTCTAGATTTAATTGAATATGCCCATTTAATTCCTGATGACGGTATGATCTTATTTCTGGATTTTCAGAAAGCCTTTGATTCGGTGGAACATCCTTTCATTTTTGAAACATTCAAACATTTTGGCTTTGGTGAGAAGTTTTTAAACATAATCAAAATGCTGCATACAGATGTTAACAGCTGTGTTTCCTTAGCAGAAGGAACAAGTCCCAGATTCACAATAAAAAGAGGGATTAGACAAGGATGCAGCGTTTCACCTCTCCTGTTTATCACCGTTACGGAGCTCTTGGCTGTCTCTATAAGAAACTCCAGTCTTCATGGTTTACAAATTATGAATCAAAATATTATCATAAGTCAGCTAGCAGACGATACGACTCTATTTCTAAAAAATAAAGATCAGATTCCACTGGCTATCCAAACAGTAGAAGCATTCTCTAAAGCATCAGGACTAAAGTTAAATTTGGAAAAATGTGAATTAATGAGTATTCATGATTGTTCTCAATCATCTTTTCACAACATACCGGTCAAACTGGAGGTTCGATACCTGGGCATTTGGGTCACAAAAACTGCAAGCAATTGTGTCAAACTGAATGTTGATAATAATATTACTAAATGCAAATTGATATTAAATAACTGGTTGCAGAGAGACTTAACTCTTTCTGGTAGGACACTATTAACCAAAATGGAGACTCTATCAAGGCTGGTTTATCCTGCATCATCCATAGCCATACCTCCAAAAATTATTAAGGAAATTAATAAATTAAACTTTAACTTTATTTGGAGAAATAAACATCATTATATCAAAAAAGGAGATACAGTTAAAAATTATGAAGATGGTGGAATTAAAGCAATAGATTTTGAAATTATGAATGGCGTATTAAAACTTAAATGGCTTCAATCATTTCTGAAAAATGCTCATGAGGTTTGGTTTGCCGTCCCCACTTTGGTTTTTAGTAAAGTTGGAGGTATTGACTTCCTGTTGAGATGTGACTTTGACATTCCTAAACTACCTGTTAAATTATCTGCTTTTCACCAACAGGTGTTATTAAACTGGAAAATAGCTTACAAACATAATTTCAGTCCTCATAATGTTCCATTTTGGAACAACAGAGTTGTTCTACATAGAAGGAAGTCTGTGTTCATGGAAACATGGATGGAGAAGCAAATATGGTCACTCACTCATCTAATGGATGAAAAGGGAAATCTATATGAATATGAAGAATTCACAAAAAAATATAACCTAATCTGCACCAAAAAAGACTATGATAAAATAATAAAAAATATACCAATTGCATTTGTTCAGTTAATTAAAAATAATTATGAAACTAAACCAACAGTTAGTTTACCGAGCATCAATCTCAATGGACTAAATTTAACACACAATAAATGTAATAACAATTTCTTAAGACAACATTTAATAAAAACAATATATACTGGTCAGGTAAGAAGAAAGTTTCATGATTTCTATGATAAGAAGGAAAGAATAAAAATTATGACACAATATCTGGGTTTCCCTCTTCCACCTAAATATAAAGAATTACATTTCAAAACTCTAAATAACATTTATCCTTCTAACGAGTTTATCAGAAATAGATTTAAATTTGAATGTGATAACTGTTATATATGTAATGAACCTGAAACAACAGAACATTTATTTTATTTCTGTCATTCTGTGAACACATTATGGAAATCCCTTCACGATCTCCTGACCATCAAGTCCATGAACATAGACTCCTTCTCCGTTCAGAATATTTTATATGGATATGTATCTGAGAATAAAAAAGATGAATACTTTGTTAATAACATCATCATAATATTAAAATTCTATATACATAAATGCAGATATGGCAAGTCTAAACCATTATGGTCTGTATTCAAACAAGAACTCCAGTTGTTAAAACTTTCTTTAAACTATGCTAAAAAACCACAAGCAAAAAAGCTCTTTGATCACCTCGCTCAGATTATATAGCCCTCTGACAAATTATTTTAAGTAATTATGTAGAATGTTTGATAAATAATTATGTTATTGTTTATTTTACTTGGACTGTATTACTGTACGTATTTGCAATCTCTCAAACAAGTCTATTACCCAAATTTACGGTTATGATGGTCGATATGTTAATTTAAGAATGTTTACATTAGATTAGGAGGTATGTTAGTAGATATTTGTACATGTTTATATATATCATTGTAATTTTGAGATTGTCATTTGTTATTTGTGTTCCTTTTGTTCTGTATGTTCTAAAATGTTCAATAAAAAAAAAAAAAGAAAAAAAAAAGTGTCAGTCCCGGAAGTGGTTATTGCACTCCGGAAATGAAGGGGGCGCTAGTGGCGCTATTAAGGGGGCACTAGTGGCGCTATTAGAAATGAAGGGGGCGCTAGTGGCGCTATTAAAACACGCAACAACAACAAAATGAATGGAAATTAATATTTTAAAGGCACTAGTGGCGCTATTCTAAAAAAAATAATGGAAGTTAATATTTTAAAGGCGCTAGTGGTGCTATTACAATTTTTTAATGGAAATTAATATTTTAAAGACAAATACATTACATTAGGAACACATTTATCCATCCATTAATTATCATACACACACGCTTATCCCTATACTGTAGTGGGTTTCCCAGGGTTGCATTCCAAAAACTATATGCTTGGTTGCAGGTGAGCTCAAATATTATCGTTGTTTACCATAATGTGTCATTGGAAACTTCATAAACTGCACTCAAATATCCAATTGTTTCAAAACCCAAAGGGATTAATTAACACTCAGAGAGAGAAAGTAGTTTTTAGAACGTTTGTCAAGAAATGATCAGCAGTCGGATCCCGGCAGTAGACGTTGCAAGAATGGTTCACTGTGGATGAATAAATTTGATTATATGAAAACATTTTTGAATAGTCACCGGATACATAAATTAAGCCTGTGTGTAAATTGTAACAGTCTTCAGTTCAGCCAATCAGCTCATCATGCGCCTCCGGTGTTGGTCTCCTCATCTCCTCTAATTACCCTTCATAAAGTCCAGCTTGATGTGAACAACTGCTCCTCACCTGAGTTTTCCATCACCTCCACTGTCGCTGAGCATACCTTTAATTTTTGTATTTATTGTATGTTTGTAACTGAACATGTTTCTGTATGTGGTTGCTTTATTAAAAAACTATGTATTGATTCTGATTGTTAAAACATAAACAACCTCACCGTATATAAGGTTTGTAAAGAAAACTTGTATTGATTCCGGTCATTATTCAGAAAGTATATTAAAGATTGAATGTACACATATAAAATACTGAAAGTTATTAACTGTGCTTGCATTTCACATTTTTAAAACAAGGTTATTCAATTGTTAAACAATGCTGTTACAATACAACTACTTTATTGGTTCTACTTTCTCTTTAATATATTAGAGCTACAAATGTAACTTTGCCTGGAAACAACACCATTTCTACAAAAAACTAAAAAAATGTAAATCAAAACTACAACAAAAGGAACACTCAAAAATGTACATAATGTTTAAATAACACATTGTGAAAAACAAAAGGATGACTGAACAATTCAAAAGGCTAATGTACTTCAGCAGAACTGATTTAAAAAGACATGTCACCAAAAAAGAACAACAATGTGTGACAACTGAAATGTGTGAACGACAGTGTAAAACAACTAATATTCTCCTTGCATTCAGTACTGACATTCAGGGCGGTGTCCAGGTATGCCATCAGAGTAGTAACGAGGGTACTCTCCTCGTCTTCCATTTCCGGTGAAGCCCACACAGTCTATATATGCCGGTTGCAGGAAGAACACGTAACAACAGCAAAATAATAATTAACACTTTATATCTCTCAGCATCGTACCCTTTCCATCTGTACTGTCATGAAAATGCTGTGGAAACAAAACATTTTTTCTTGTAAAAAAAATCATTTATGGTTTCAGTGTCAATTGCACATAAAGAAATACACATATAAATTTATAGTTATGTGTACATTTTAAAAATTAACCTCAATTTCAACCTGGAGAGACTCACAAAACGAGAGAGAGAATACAATTAAAATGTTTTATTGATTAAGGTTTCTTTGGCGCTCGGGCCCCGGCGGAGGGCATGCATGCCGGACTGCTGAGAGCTTGAATGTCCGGCATAGGGAGATAGATTATGGATATCTACCCCCCGGGACCCGAACCCGGTGGTGGAGAAGGGATCGCAGACGTCCAATCCATCCCACCGGTACGTGAAGGACGGCCAGCCAGCGGCCGACGGCTCCGGTCAACCCTGAGACGAACACCAGCGCAGAACCTCCATCCTGAGCAAGCACGAAGCGACAGTGGGAAGGAAAAACTCCCTCAAGAGGAAGAAACCTCCAGCAGAACCAGGCTCAGGACAAGCGGCCATCTGCCATGACCGGCTGGGTCGCAGGGAACAGGAAGCAGGAACGCACACAGCAGCAGGACCAAGACGAAGGCGAGCAGGACAACCCCAGGCGGCGGAGGCGGGACGAAGAACAGGGGAGAACCGAGGAACCAGAAACCCCGGGAGGAGACGGGGAGGTGGAGGGAGGCGACTAGACTGGCAACGGGCAAACAGGAAGAGCTGAGGAAAGGGGCGCCTTATATCCAGGTGGAGTTGATGAGTGATTCGATGCAGCTGGGTGAGTCTTGCCATTGTTGAATTTTCGTCTTCGACTCCATTTGTGCCTTTGTTACTTTGGCATAGGTGTGGTCATCAGCACACAGAGTCTGTAAAAATATAGATACAGTATTTTCAAAGTCTAAGATGAACCCAAGTCCAAATAACATAAAAACTGCTTCAACCTTTTTAATTGTTCTATACTGATTTTGTTTCAGATTTTAAAAATTAAGCATAGCATAAAAGTGCATTGTGAACGGACATAATACAAATTACATGATTCAAAACTACACATGTATGAATTTGAAGAGGGAAGTATTAACTAATTAATTAGATTTCCCCATTTACTCTGTAACTTTTGACACACACACACACACACACACACACACACACACACACACACACACACACACACACACACACAAACAATATATATATATATATATACTATTTTGCCATATGTTAATACTTTTTTTTGTAGATTTTGTTGATATGCAACCTAATGCAAGTAACTTTACTGAATGAAGAACCTATTTTAACCCATAAATAAACATGACACGCAGATAAATGTTGTTTATGTTAGGTTTCTTCTAACATTAGTTTGTTGACTTATATACTAAAAATATATTGAAGTAGAGGGTACTACACCCACCTATGATGGCAGCTTGTAGTTTATTTAAAATAAAATAAAAAAGACTTTCCAGAAATGTTGGTGTACAAAAACCTATATAAAAAAAGATTAACATTTAATGGTAAAAAAAACCACTATAAAACTGTTAAGAATGTAAATAAATAAATAAATAAATAGAATAAATAAATAAATTATAGTGTAAGTGTAGTTTCACATACCGTCCCACTAAACAGTAGACGTCCAGGGGACGTCGAGGTGACGTCTATATAGAGCCCGTTGGTCGAAGACCAATTCTAGACGTCGCCCCGACGTGCAAACAAGGTCTATTTTTGACGTCTAAATATGACCGCATTTGTACGTCGTATGAACGTCAGTTTTGGAGGTGATCTGGACCCGCTTCACAGAGTTAAACTTTTAGGACTATAAAAGTGCAGTTAGACAATTGATTTATTAAGAATGTTGTTTTTTAATATCATTTTAATGCATTTCCTCAATTCTTTTTTATTTTTTTTACAAATTAGACTTGTCCGTCATTTGAGAGTCCAATTCTAGACGTCGCCCCGACGTGCAAACAAGGTCTAATTAGGACGTCTAACCATGACCGCATTTGTACGTCGTATGAACGTCAGTTTTGGACGTTATCTGGACCCGGTTCACAGAGTTAAACTTTTAGGACTATAAATTTGCAGTTAGACAATTGATTTATTAAGAATGTTGTTTTTTAATAACATTTTAATGCATTTCCTCAATTCTTTTTTTCTTTTTTACAAATTATATATACTGTATATTATTTATTTGAAGAATATAATTGTTGTTGTTGTTGTTGTTGTTATTCATTCATTCAACCTTTATTTAGGCAGGTTAGACTCGACTCATTTACAAGAAACCTCATTTATTCCACGACGTCGAGGTCACACATTCATTTCAGTAGGTGGCAGTACTTGTGTTTTTTTGCTTTCTTCCATTAAAAAACAAGAAGAAGAACTTCGGAACTCGAGCGTTATGATTGGATCAGAGCCGTATATATAGACTTTATATGGCTCTGGATTGGATTGGCGGAGGTATCACGTGATCATTCCAACCAGTCAACGCCTCTCTTGTTGAACCGCACTGCTGGCTTGAATCTCAACCGTTGTTGTTTATTTTCTGTCTGTGCTGCCTGTGATCTTTCGAGCTCAACTGTGTTCAGTTCATTTGTCACGGAACTCCTGCCCTAAACTTGCTGCAATCCATTCAGAAGTTGAAGGTAATTGGTTCTGTTTTGTAGCTTTACTCTCTTGAATTCTGTGGTTTCACGTACATAGCTAACGATGGAGCTAACTTTGGAGCTAACGAGCTAACGTAAGCTAACTTGTATCTACGTCTGCGGCAGACGATGTAAAGAAAATCGAACAGTACAGTTTAGAAAATAAGTTATTCTATGCAAGTAAGCCGTATGCTACGAGTTTTTTTTTGTTTTGTTTTTGTTTCTTTGTTTTGCTTTGAGACTATCGAGGCCTGCAGCCTTGCGAGGCCTGCATGCGTCCCCATTATTCATTCATTCAACCTGCTTGTTTTAGACTGATGAAGCCGGCTGGAAGGTGAAACGTTTCAGCATTAAAAAATAGAAAAAAAACTGTCCAGATGACCTGAATTCAGACCAAAGCTTTTCAGTTGCAAATGAATGAGTAAATGTGAAATAAAAAAGCTTTAAAATGTCTCCTATCTCTAATTTTACTTTGACTAGGCAAAATGAGATAAGTCTAAACTACATTCTGACTAATATCTCTGTGAACATGTCGCTCCAGTTGTGTTTATAAACAACTGTTTTTTTCTTTCTGTCAGGTGTGTGGTGTTAATCTGGACTTGGAATTTGGTGTCCTAGGTATGTTTTGTGACCCCATCCTCCCCCGAGAAACAAAGCGTGCACTTTCAAGACACGATCCCTGATGGAGCATTCACATGACAAACACATCATTGTTGTCAACTGTTCAGGATCCTCATGATCCTCTTTTTCTGAAGTTAGTTTATTTATAATCTCGTGTAATCTCATTTCAGATTAAGCTTGATCAGGTTATGTGACCGAACGTGGCGCGCGCGGTCTTATCAAAATGAATCATGTTTATGAGTTAGTTTGATGAGGACAAACGACCACTGTCCCAAATCTTTAATGTTTGGTGTCAAAATGTCTCATTGTGATGAAACCCACTAATTATATTGCACCAGTTAAACTCCAAACATGTGTGGAACCTGTGTGCGTGTCTTTTAGGACATGGCAAACGGAGGGGACCAGTTCAACCTTGCAGAGCGCTCGGACTCGGAGTCGCGGACCCCCCAAAATAGTCCACCAAGGACAGTCCTCTGAAGGCGTCCAGCCAGCAGGTAGCAGCTCAAGTGTGTAAATAATCATTTATTTGACTTTTCACCACATCCAACTTCCCCTTCAGAATATAAAGTAAAGACTGTGAATCAAATCACAAACTGTTTGTTGTACAGGGGGTGGAAGACATCAAAGTTGTCCTACATGACAAGGACCTCTGGGGCAAATTCGACCATGTAGGAACTGAAATGATCATCAACAAGGCTGGAAGGTGAAAAGGAAATGTTTTTCATCAATACATGTAATCAGTTACTGAATGGACGAATAAAAAATAAAAAAAATCTCCCCAGTCTGTGCGCGTGCATGCAGGCCTCTGAGCAGAGACTTTTGTGTGGCCTACTTTTTATATATATACCGGGTATATATATAATTTGTGGAGCGTTGGTCCTAGGACATGTCACAGCTAATGCACCTTTTTGCTTCATCTTAATTATTTTGCATCGCTGAATAATCTTTTGTTTTTGTCCTCAGCAAGTGCAGCGCCTCAACCCAAGGACCTGTCAACGCCCAGTGAGTACCGGTATACATTACACTTTAAACCGTTGTTTATTTTATCAGGCCTTGCAAAATAATTTTTTATTTTATTTTATTTTTTTCATGGAAAACCGATGCCACTTCCAGATCAGAAATTGGAAGATGGGCATTCCCATTGCCTCAGGATGGTAAGTATTGAACAGTTAGCAGTGAGACACTTGGAAAAAAATGATCAACCACAGCCACCTTGCTGTTGGAGAGATTATAATCAAGAAATGTGTGTTTTTGTTTTATTTTTCCCCCCAGTGTTTCAGCGTATTCAACTTCTTTGACCTCGGCGATCGCCTACACCGTGTACATCCCACCTTTTCAGCTGTGCCAAAGAGGATAGAGACCATGGAGGATTTTGTGAGAGAGGAGCACCTCGTGACTCCAAATTTGCTACCCTGGTAGGTTTTACAAGTCTGGAGGAAAGCCGAGCATAACGCAGTACTGTACAACCAAACACTTGGAAGTGTCAGTGAACTGTATCATGGATTTATTTCAACAGGTTCTGCAGATTTCCAGAATTGGAGGAAGCACACCAAGGACTTTGTCTACAAATTTCTTGATAGGTATGTATCAACACACGCTCACCCACCCACTAACCATCTGAACTAAATATTTTACTTGCAAGTTCAGTATTTAGTTTTGTAAACTAAATATTTAGCTATCAAATTAAATATTTAATTTAGAACGACGTGTATTAATAACATGGTTAAAATATGACTGGAAAAAAATGTTTTCTCTAAACTAAAATATTGCTGTTGATTTTTGTAACTTTGCTAATGGCACCCCATAGATATGAAAATGTTTGGCAACTCGAGTGCGTTTTGCAGCAATTTTTTAACTGATGTGCTCAAATTTGGCAGCACGATGTCTCAGTGGTTAGCACTGTTGTCTCACATCAAGAAGGTCCTGGGTTCAATCCCCGGTTGGACCTGGAGTGTTTCTGTGTGGAGTTTGCATGTTCTTCTCGTGCTTGCGTGGGTTTTATCAGAGTACTCCGGTTTCCTCCAACAGATCCAAAACATGCATGTTCGGCCTTCAGGTCCAGGCCTCCCTTGAAAAAGAGATCTGTGATCTCTATGGGATTTGCCTGCTTAAATAAAGGTTAATAAATAATAATGTGTGTTAGTGTGTTAACTAGTGTTATAAGTGATTGGCAAAAACAAAAATTCAAAGCCACCTATCAACATATGATTGTACAGCCACACTTCCAGGCTGTCATATTGTTAAGTTTGCAGATGATACAGCGGTGGTGGGATGCATCACAAACAATGATGAGTCCAGCTACAGACAGGAGGTGGAACATCTGGAGAGCTGGTGCAAAGAGAATAATCTTCACATGAATGTGAAGAAGACAAAGGAGATGATTGTGGACTTCAGAAGGAACAAACACACCCATGCCCCACTGAAAATAGGTGGGTCTGCAGTGGAAGTGGTCTCCAGCTACAAATACTTGGGTGTACACATGAATGATAACCTCAGCTGGAGCAACAACACCACCAGCCTGATCAAGAAAGGTCATCAGAGACTCTACTTCCTC
>JBBPBX010056374.1:0-22789 GCA_038048925.1 Garcialebias charrua
GGTCACCCATTCTGGGTACCAGTGCCCCGGGAGTTCATCGGAGAGCCATGGGGGCTGCAGCAACACCCCCAGCTTGGGTTACCTATCCTGGGTACCATCCTGGGTACCAGTGCCCCGTTCACTGATACATTGCATACAATGCTCACTTTTTGCCCGTTTTTCAATCTTTCAATGCCTGTAACTCTCTCAATTTTTGGGCTACCGGAAAACCAAGCAGACCAAATTAATGGTCTCGGTCTGGCGATGCAGAAAAGTGTCATGGTTTATGGTGTAGCTTGTAGCCCGACAGACATACGGCCGCATGAAAAATAGTTGTTTTATCATGGCCGTTTAAACGCCCGTATCTCGCCTGTCGTTTGTGCTACCGGGAAGCAGAGTGTCGGCTTTGGATCGGATCGGTTCGTAGATGCGGAAAAATGTCAATATGAGTCCCGTAGCTCAATTATCCATCGAGTTTTGGCCGTTTGAAAATGGCCTTTTACACGTCCGTATCTCGCCCGACGTTGGTGCTATGGGGAAACCGAGGGTCGGCTTTGAATCGGCTCGATCATTAAATGCGGAAAAATGTTAAGCCCTGTAGCTCAATTTTAAAAACAGGCAGGACTCACGGATCTACTTTACCCAGGAATGGTGGCCGGATCTTGTGTAGACGGGATCGCTGTATGTGGTCCACTGGAGCTAACTTCAGACGGCTGTAGTTCCTTCAATTTTAAAGCTACAAAAAATTTGAGGACAGCGTTGAAAAGGTCTCGGCGAGCCGGTTCAGAATATGCCATGCAGCGCATGGGTGAGTATCGACCGGTTGAAAGTACGGCGTAGTCCTAGCAAAACCTGGTAAAACCTGTATCTTTAAACAACTGCCACGCTCTCGTTTTTTGAGCTACAGGAATTCCGAACACACCGTTGGAAAGGTATCGGCGAACCGGTTCGGAAGATGCCAGGACGCGCGCCGTAGTTCCATCCCGGGACAAGTTTCGGACGTGGACCAGAAGAAGCGGACTCTGCCGAATGTAGAACATTCACACGGCCGTAGCTTGGACAATTTTTGACCTACAAACATGCCGGGCACGCCATTGGAAAGGTCTCGGCAAGAGCTTTCCAACGATGTAAAGCATGTCTCTCTGGCCCTTTTCTAGCCTTGGGGAAACTGGTCTGGAGGGCAAAATTGACGGGTCTGTCTGTATGGCCGGGCCCCTGGAACCCGGCTGGGGGGACCCATCCCAGGCAAACCTGCACCAGAGACCCAGAGGGGTCCCGGAGCATCCATACCCACCACCGGTTCCTGATTGCCAACCACCGTTGCCCCACGCCGCCTGGCTGAACCCGGTCCAGAGGACTGGCCACACAAAGCGCCTTCTCTAGAGTGGGCTAGGGAATCTGAGGCCAGTGTCCCGTACGTTCAATGTTAAAGCCACTCAAATGAAATGATCCGAGCAAATGTCCCGCAAAATTTCCCAACGAAGCCCACGCCGGTGCACCAAGCCTGTGTACAGATGATCTGGCGAGTCGGTGGTCCTACGGAGGATCCGCGCACTGGTTTGGGGGCTCCTTGGAAGTTTACCCGGGGCGGGGGCCACACTGACTGGCTGAAGGTGGTCTGTGAGCACCGGGGAGGCTCCGTGACGGTTCACCCAGGTGGGAGGCATAGAGTTAGGGGAAGCATGGTCCGTGCGCACCATGGGGGGCTCCCTGGGACTTTACCCAGGGAGGGGCCACACCGTCTGGGTAAGTGTGCTCTGTATGCCCCGGGAGGGGGGCTTTGTGACAGTTCATCCAGGTGGGGGGCACAGAGTTAGGGGAAGCGTGGTCCATGCGCACCAGGGGAGGCTCCCTGGGAAAATGGAAAAGAAAAGAAAAAGAAATCTTGTAAAGTCCTTCCGTGCTTGCTCGCTCCTGTGGCCGCCATATGCAACAGTGCGGTGACGCGTAACATAGGCGACGCGTCAGCTGTGACACATAAAAGTTATGACGTATACGGAGGTGTGACACGTTTATGGATTTTTCCACTTTATTGGACATAATTGGACAAAGCGACTTATCGGGCGGTGCAACTTTTCGGTCAGAAAATACGGTAGTTGCCTTTTTTTGTGTCACACTCCTGTTTGGAGTTCATGTTCCTTGTGATCTGTACTTTTTATCCAACTCTAAACCGAACAAGAATAAACACTTTTTCCTATCTAAAACAGTCTGGGATTATTAAATGTCACATCTTTACTCCTTTGGCCAAGCTGAGACATAACAGTTAGCAATAAATTTAAAAAAAGCATATTATGTACCTGACAGGCTCTGCTCCTGTCATGTTTTCTCTCCCTCATGTTTACCAGTCCCTGCTCAGCATTTCTCCTCCTGTCACTCTACACTGTCTCACCTGTGTGTAATCCCAATCAATGCAGGTGTCTCTCATTCCTACTAATCAGTGTTAGTATATATTCAGCCCCTTGGTGTCTAGTCTTTGTGTCCGGATTGTCCTTGTCCCGTCAAGGCTTCATGACTGCTACTCCCTCTGTTTCTCCATTGAGTAAGTTGCTGCTCTGCCAGCTGTTTATTTTGTTACTTTGTGAAATAAATAAGTTTACTTACTTTTACCGGAGCTTCCTCGTTTCTCCTGCATATGGGTTCACAACGCAGAGATGCCACCATGACAGAATCCGGACACCATACTGAACCCCGTGGGAGAAAAATAACTCTTTTTGAGTACGCTGTCCGAGAGGCGAAGAAGACCGCTCAACGTGAGGAAGAGATGAGGAAGAGGAACGCGTTCATCGGGACTCGCTTGGTGATCAGACTGGACCCCTTTTCCTCGCCACCTCAAAGCGGCAGCGACTCACAAGAGACCTCCTGTTGTCCCGGAGGGGCACCTCTTCCGGGCTCACCGCAGGAGGAACAGACGGCTGAATCGAGCCGGCTTCATCGAACCCCAGCCCCTCCCGTCTTCGATGCCTCGCCGGTTGTCTGAAGAGCCCGGGAGAATTTCAAAGGGGGGGGGCATACCAGTCCTCTTCTCTGCTGGTCCAGCAGATAGGCTCTGAGGGAACCCCAGAGAGACTCTGGATGAAGGGGGATGAAGTCTGCAGCTCGGCCGGTCTCTGGGACAGGTTGATCGCGGCGGAGGAAGCCATTTCCTCATTTACAGGAGCTGACGGCGATGGCGACTCGCCGGGGGCGTGGCAACGTTTTCAGCAGGCGTGGTCAGAGAGACGTGTGTTGCGTTCGCTTCTGTTGACCCCCTCTCAGCCTGACACACCTCGCAGCTCATCGACAGCAGCTTCACCTGTCAGCACAGCAGCAGCTACAGCCAGTACAGGACCCACTCCAGCTGCTCAGCCTGATGCAACTCTAAGTTCTATAGCAGCTACACTTGGTTTCCATGTCTTCCATGACAGCTGCACCAGATTTGGTTTCCATGACAGCTGCACCTATGAGTTCACCTGGCAGTTCAGCAGCAGCAGTGGCTTCACCTGGCAGTACCTCCTGGACTGATTCCACTCATGCTGAAACAAGACTGGTCCCTCCGGTGCCAACTACAAGACTGGCCCCTCCGGTGCCGGCTCCCAGGTTGGTCCCTCCGGTGCCGGCTCCCAGGCTGGTCCCTCCGGTGCCGGCTCCCAGGCTGGTCCCTCCGGTGCCGGCTCCCAGACTGGCCCTTCCTGTGCCGGCTCCCAGACTGGCCCTTCTTGTGCCGGCTCCCAGACTGGCCCTTCCTGTGCCGGCACCAAGACTGGCCCTTCCTGTGCCAGCTCCAAGACTGGCCCTTCCTGTGCCAGCTCCAAGACTGGCCCTTCCTGTGCCAGCACCAAGACTGGCCCTTCCTGTGCCAGCACCAAGACTGGCCCTTCCTGTGCCAGCACCAAGACTGGCCCTTCCTGTGCCAGCACCCAGGCAGTTTCTAGTACCTGCTGCACTGGGTCCTGCACCTGCCGCCGACCAACCAGGTCCATCTGGAGCAGTCTCTTTGTCTCTCTTTTCCTCCACAGACATCGCTTCCAAAGTGGTCCTGGGTGCAGTCGTCTCCAAGGAGGTCCTCGTCTCATCGGGGGTCTTCGCTCCAGGGGTCCTCACTTCTCCATCTGGGGTCCTCACTTCATCGGAGGTCCCCACCGAAGTGGTCCTCGCTTCGTCGGAGGTCCTCGCTTCACCGGGGGTCTCCACTCCTCTGGAGGTCTTCACCAAGGAGGTTCTCATTCCATCGGGGGTCCTCGCTCCTCCAAAGGTCCTCGTTCCATCGGGGGTCTCCACTCCTCTGGAGGTCTTCACCAAGGAGGTCCTCATTCCATCGGGGGTCCTCGCTCCTCCAAAGGTCCTCGTTCCATCGGGGGTCTCCACTCCTCTGGAGGTCTTCACTAAGGAGGTCCTCGTTCCATCGGGGGTCCTCGCTCCTCCAAAGGTCCTCGTCTCGTCGAAGGTCTTCGTCTCAGAGGTCCTCATTCCTCCGTCAGTGGGCCTCGCTCCTCCATCGGTGGTCCTCGCCCGACCAGAGGTCCTCGTCTCTCCGGTGGTCTCCACTCCTCTGGGGGTCTTCACTCATGAGGTCCTCACACCACCAGAGGTCCTCGCTCTGCTGGAAGTCCTCGTTTCGCCGGGGGGCTCAACTGCAGAGGTCCTCGACTCTTCGGGGGTCCCCACTACAGCAGGGGTCCTCGTGTCTACGGTGGCTCCTTGGCCCTTCTCATCTCCTGTGGCAGGGGCTCCGCACTTCGTCTCATCACCCGCAGCTGTGGCTCCTCGGCCCTCCGCATCTCCTGGAGGCCTCACTGAGACTGGGGTTTCCTCCTCTTCTGGTGATGGGCGACCTCCTGGACGTCCTCCGGATCTGGCTGGTGGTGATGGGCGACCTCCTGGACGTCCTCCGGATCTGGCTGATGGTGATGGGCGACCTCCTGGACGTCCTCCGGATCTGGCTGATGGTGTTGGCCCGCCGTCCTGCCTGTTACCTCCCTCCGCCCGCCCTTGCTGTGTGGGGGGCCCGTCTTGGGGGTGTCAGGTGCCACCCTTGAGGGGGGGGTTATGACAGGCTCTGCTCCTGTCATGTTGTCTCTCCCTCATGTTTACCAGTCCCTGCTCAGCATTCCTCCTCCTGTCACTCTACACGGTCTCACCTGTGTGTAATCCCAATCAATGCAGGTGTCTCTCATTCCTACTCATCAGTGTTAGTATATATTCAGCCCCTTGGTGTCTAGTCTTTGTGTCCGGATTGTCCTTGTCCTGTCAAGGCTTCATGAATGCTACTCCCTCTGTTTCTCCATTGAGTAAGTTGCTGCTCTGCCAGCTGTTTATTTTGTTACTTTGTGAAATAAATAAGTTTACTTACTTTTACTGGAGCTTCCTCGTTTCTCCTGCATATGGGTTCACAACGCAGAGATGCCACCATGACAGTACCTGTATTTAGATATATAAATGTATAGTAATTAATATGTAGTACTTTTATGTTTTTAAATTTAATTAAACACAAACCTTTAACATTTAAGGACAAATTTTAACCACATTTTCCAATTGCTCTTGATCTTTAATGAATCCTAAGAAAAGATTGCCAGAATCTGCTCAACTGTTATTACGTTATATATTTTTTATTCTAGGATAAAGTTGGACAAAAACTGTCAAAAACTCAGAAAGGACAGTTTTCAGTTATTGGCTGTCCAACTATGGCCCCTGAGAGATTCAGCTGAAAACCCTGGTGCACCTTTTATTAGAACCTGCAGAGATTTTAACAGCTGATCTGAAGCAAAGAGGCAGGTGTTCAACTGAACTGACCACTCATGCTGTTTAAATGTCCCTTCAGCAAAGGAAGAACAAAGGCTGTTTTCCAAGCATCCGGAATGGTGTTTTGGCTTATGGACAGATTAAATAAGTGGGTCACAGGGACTGTGATGATATGAGCAGCCAGCCTTAAGAAATAAGATGGAAGTTCATCTGGACCTGCAGCTTTTTTAGGATCAAGATCTTTTAACAGTTTATTTACCTCACTGACTGAGAAGAACAGAGAAAAAGAGAAGGTGTGATTAACTGAGGATTTACTTGTAGGAGGGATTTGATTTGTAGAAGTTTGATTATTAGATGAAGTGGCTGATTTTCCATTTGTAACTGTGTCAAATAATGAACTAGAAGCAACAAAATGTTTGTTGAAACAGTTCAGGATCTCGTGCTTATTTGACACAGGAACAGAGTCAACAAGAAATTGTGATGGGAGGTCAGATTATTGGGGGGTGCCTGAGAGAGAATTGATGGTTTTCCAGAACTTTTTAGGGTCGTTTAGATTTTTGGAGGTCTGAGATAAGAAGTAGGTACGTTTTGCGGCTTTGATGGCAGTTGTGCATTTATTTCTCAGCTGCCGAAATTTCAACCAATCAGTGTCTGAGTGTGATTTTCTTGCTACGGCCCAAAGATGATCTCTCCTGTGCAGAAGGTCAGCTAGTTCAGAAGTAAACAAGGGGCTGTCACGGCCCTTTATCCTGAACTGCTGGAAAGGAGCGTGTTTGTTTACAAAGAAAATGAAACTATCATGAAAATAGTTCCAAGCGGTGTTCACGTCGTTGATTAGTAGAATACGTTGCCAATCAAAGTGGGATAGATCCCCAAGGAATGACTGTTCACAGAAACGTTTCAAATCCCTTTTTTGAATTATTCTGGGCTTGGCAGGTGTAAGTTTAGTAGATCTAAGAGCTGCTATTATGGAATGATCACTCAAAATGTTAGCAAATACACCTGTACCAGGAAATTTGTGAGGTGCATTTGTGAAAAACAGATCTAAGGTGGAAGATTTTTCGGGACATTTTTTGTTTGGTCTGGTGGGAGAATCGATAAGTTGTGTTAGATTGAGAGATAGGCAACATTCCTTGAATTTATCACAGAGGGGGGTCGACTTATTCCAATCAATGTTGAAATCTCCTACCATAACAATCTCATTGTGTTTTAAATTTCCTATGAATTCAGTCAGGGAGGACAGAGCTTCAGGTATTGCGGAGGGGGGACGATAACAACCTACAACAGTTAATATCTGACCTCCCTTCAAACTGATGTTCACAGCTAAAGCCTCAAACTGCTTTGCGATTGTTTTTTTAGATGCAATCCTGGCAGCCAAAGAGTCTCTGATGTAAATAGCGACTCCATCTCCCCTTTTATTACGATCACAACAATAGATCTTAAATTAATTGATTGCCAGGTCATTTTTCAAAACAGATTTGTTGAGCCAAGTTTCAGAGATAACAATCACATCTGCCCCAGAAGAACTGATTAGGATTTTCAATTCATCAAGTTTTTTTAGGAGGCTACGAGCGTTTACATGCATGAAATGGAGACCTGCATTTTTTTAAAACTCACTGGGAGTACTGTAGTTAATGGTTGGACCTGGGTTTGGCTGAATCCCTGAGACCAATAACAACATTAATATCAGACATTTACTTGACTTCTTTGTCACTGATGTGTAATTACAGGAGTTAACAGTGTGACATTTTGCACCCATAATTGAACCATGTGAAACATTGATGAAGACACGATCATTCAGAAACCCAAAACATTGCACTGCAGATGGGCAGATCCAGATGTAATAATAATAATGTCCTTTTCTGTCATCTGTGTATGTTTCCCATACACAGACAAAATTCGTCTCTGCATTTAACCCAACCACCACCAGGTGGTGCAGTGAGCAGCCAGAAAGCGCCCGGGGAGCTGGAGTGTGTTGATAAGATTCAGTGATTCCAGATAGTCTGAGAACTGAAAATAATGACAGTAATATGAATGATGCAGAAAAGTCTCAGACCATAAAGCGTCACAAATTAAGTGGGCAAACAGTTCCGTTGTGGAGGCCCAACTGCAGTTTGTGTGAGGGGGGTTCCAGCCCCCTTGAGAATAAAGGCCGAGATACACTGAAGCAGACTCCGTATACGCGCGTATACGCGCATATTTTGTGCGTATGTTTTTGCTGCTTTACTTCAGCTCACGTTCTCCTTTTTGTAATATGAGCAGCTGAGCACGGAGTGGACTCAACTGAGCTCGCTGATTGGTCACTTGCTGACACGCCTACTGAATTGATTGACAGCGCTCAGTCAGCTGAATGTGAAACCTAGTTGAAAGTGAAACCTTTAACATGAGCAGCTCGCTGGACTTCTGCGGTGTTCTGATGCGGTGTTTCTACTATATATGTTATAAAAAGTTCTCTCAGAAATAAAAATAATAACAGGGAGCGCTTTTCCTGCAGCACACAGCCCACCAGGGAATATTAAAACATCGCGCACCCAGGTAGGACCTGAATTCATTCATTTCAATCATCGAGTGAACGGAGGAAGAAGCGGTTACTTGACTTTAGGCAAAAAAACAAAAGAAAAGGCCCGATCAGCGATAAAGAAGGGGAATTTATTTCATTTGTGTAACATACAAAACAGTCCGGCGCCGGGAAGTTTATGGTCAGACACCGCGTATCGCGCACGCGGATCGCGTATGCGTAGTAAAAAAATACTTTTGCGCGTACATGCCCTGAGGGGCTACGCTTTTGCCTTGGCGTACGTACGCTGCGTATAGGCGTATCGTGAGGACGCTCGAGTGTATCTCGCCCTTATGAATGGATGTGGCCATGGTAAACACAAGTTGGATCCAGAATCAACGGAAAGAAACAAGCAATTTGTAGCAAACAGCAAAGTGAGCTGACAGAAAAGCCTCCAGAAATTAAGGGCATGGTTGTAGCCTGTTACAAGTCAGTAAAGGAACAACAACGTGAACAGCACCAAGCAACGTAGCTCCTGATCCTCAGCGATACACGTCACTCTCTGCTCTTCTGATCCACAAACAGCTCACAACAGTGTGAAAAAGGCACCAATGATGATCCTGATCATCCGCGCTTCACTCTCTGCTCGTCTGATCCGCCAACAGCTCACAACAGTGTGAAACAGGGACCAAACAGTGATGATCCTGATCCTCCGCACTTCACTCTCTGCTCGTCTGATCCACAACAGCTCACAACAGTGTGAAATAGACACCAATGATGATCCTGATCCTCCGCGCTTCACTGTCTGCTCGTCTGATACACAACAGCTCACAACAGTGTGAAATAGACACCAAAACAATGATGATCCTGATCCTCCGCGCTTCACATCCTGTCACTCTGCTTCACGTCCTCTCTGCTGTCTGAGCCAGTTGGATGTTTTCAACAAAAATGACAGTTTTCACCAATTGAGGCACTTTAAAGAGTTATCTACAGCAGGTAAGATATTTGTTGTTGAGGCACTGGTTTCTCAAAAAATGAGGCTCTTTAAAGAGTTATCTACAGCAGGTAAGATATTTGTTATTGAGGAACTGGATTCTTCAAAATGAGGCTCTTTAACGAGTTATCTACAGCAAGTAAGATATTTATTGTTATGCTATTCCCTCTTCAGTCCAAAAAAAGCCACCTCCAAGAATAAATGAAAAACAGCAAGTCTCAACGGAGTGGTTGAAAAATTAAACTGATCCTCAGCTCGGTTCAGTTCTGCTCACCCAGATCAGCGGCATTTCAAAGCAGCCGCACGCCTCTCCAGCTGAGCACAGAGCGCGGTTCCCACCGTGATCCCACGGAGCGGAGGTGTACAGTCCCTCCTCTTTGGGTAACGGGTCACAGCTGAGAACGGCTTTAATGCAAACAAAGTCCCCCACAGCCAACTCGGTTTTTGTTCTGGTCCAGGTTCGGCCAGGTACACTCCCCCCCACCCCCAAGCCACGAGGTCATTCAAACAAAAGGCAGCAGAAAAAAATCAGTGAAATTCCTTCCGTGCGAATCTTGCTTGAACCAGGTAGAACCACAGTTCCAGATGAGAAATTCAGCTGTGGTCCAAAAAAGGGAGGAGGGAAAAAAAATAACACACCGAGACTACGTGGGGCAGTTTCCAAGCTCCACGACTCACCTGGCTGGCTGGAAGCGCCCAGAGTGACCGATGGTTCGCAACGGACCAGGACCGAATTTTTTCTTTTTTGGACGGTCCCGTGCGTCTCCCTGAGTCGCTAACACAGAATTCGGTAGGAAGATGGACCAACTTTAGTCCAAATCGAAAAACGAGTCAGTTTGATGATAAAAGACTCAGAGAGCCAGAGGGAGCGCCCATAACAGAAACATTCATAGATAAAAGAATAATTTAACACTATTTGTCTGAGGAGCAGACCGCTTTGAATTTAACTCCATTGCAAAACTCTCATCTTGAGCAAGATGTAGTTTGTGTTATGTTTGTTGAACATGTGCTTAGAAAAGGAGGTGGTAAATAAGGCATTTTTTAATCTGGCAACCCTAGGCTCAGCTGCATTGTGCATGCACTGACTGCATGATCAGTTATGTCCAAACTGGTGAATAACGTCTCTTTGGACCCTGGATTGTATTAGTTTTGCTCCTGCATGCTGAAAAAGGGTGAGTAGCAGAAAAACACTCAGCTCTCTGACATTATTTAAAACTGTTGTAAGTGCAAAAAAACTTTGGACTGCAACGCTGCGTGTGTGTAACTTCACACACGGAGAAGTTCACACCTTCGGGGGTGTGGGAGCGGGGATGGGGTTTCCACGAAAATCTCTCTGACCTGGTTTGAGAGAAGGAGGGCTGTGAATGGCTGCCCTGTATGCCAATCAAGTGACAGGATGGTTGATAGGCTGACAAATGTTTTTTTTTATGTCACACTGCGATCTACCAGTACTACCTCAGAGATCTACCAGTAGCTCACTATCTACCTAATGAGCACCCCTGCTTTAGGGTGTTGTTCTTCTATAGTGGCTAGTAAATAGCTTAAGGGAACACTACCGCCACCAGGTGATCTGTGGTGAGAACAGGTAGAAAACTTGGAGAGGTGGAGGTATGCACTTGAAAGAAGAGGAATGAAAGTCAGCCGTAGTAAGACAGAGTACATGTGTGTGAATGAGAGGGAGGTCGGTGGAACAGTGAGGCTACAAGGAGCAGAGGTCACAAAGGTGCAGGACTTCAAGTACTTGGGGTCCACTGTCCAGGAAAATGGGGAATGTGGTAAAGAAGTGAAAAAGAGAGTCCAGGCAGGATGGAGTGGATGGAGAAAAGTTTCAGGAGTGATTTGTGACAAAAAGGTGTCAGCAAAGGTCAAAGGAAAAGTTTACAAGACAGTGGTGAGACCAGCTATGTTGTATGGTCTGGAGACAGAGACATGGACAAAAAGACAGGAGAAAGAACTGGAAGTGGCAGAAATGAAGATGCTGAGGTTCTCCTTAGGAGTGACAAGGATTGAGAAGATCAGGAAGGTCAGGTCAGGTCAGGTTACTTTATTTATACCCAAGGGTAAATGTGGTTTGCAGTGGTACAAAGCATACATCCATCCATGCGCACACACAAATAAAAACAGTAAAAACATTTAGTAAAAACACTTAAAAGAAACCATAAACAGATAATGTTGCACATAACAGTGTTAAGGCTCCCCAAATCATATGTAAAATGAAAAATAAAAACATTTAACCACTAAAAGCTTCAACATTATTTCAGTTTGTTCATTTCAGTAACAGCAGTGGGAACAAAGCTATTTTTAAAACGTGTTGTCCTACATTTAGGGACTAAAAACCTCCGACCAGAGGGAAGAAGCTGAAACTCTCCGTACAGGGGATGAAGGACATCTTTTAAAACAGAAGAAGCTATCCTCTGTACCTGACTAACATACATGGATGTTACTGAGGTTAGGGTTCCTCCGGTCAGTTTAGATGACAGCTTAACAATCTGCTGAAGGGAATTCTTTCCTCTCAGTGTAGTGTGACCAAACCATGACACCAAAGAAAAGGATAAAACAGATTCAATAAAAGCACGGTAAAACATGGTCATTATGGTTCGGTCAATATTAAAATTGAGGAATGAGATCATCAGAGGTACAGCACATGTTGAACAACTGGGAGGTTAAGTTAGGGAGGCCAGACTGAGATGGTTTGGACATGTCCAGAGGAGGGACATTGGGTATATTGGTAGCAGTATGTTAGAAATGCAGCTGCCAGGAAAAAGGCAAAGAGGAGATATATGGATGCAGTTAGAGAGGACATGAAGGTAGTTGAAGTGAGGACAGGGGATGCAGAGGACAGAGTGAGGTGATGGAGGATGACTCGCTGTGGAGACCCCTGAAGAGGGAAAAGCCGAAACAAGATCTGTATACCGGTATATTTTACTGAGATTTAAAAATAATTAAAATGTGTCAGTTTATTATCCATCCATTTTTTTTACGTGTCATGGGGAGAGCTGGTATTACGCTCCAGCAGTCACACAGTGACTCAAGGAAACAGAAAGAGAGGCAGACCCAAACTGACGTGGAGACGATCCTTTGAGAAAGACCTGAAGGTACAGGGCTTCGACCCGAGCACGGTGGAGGTGATCGCCAAGGATAGAGATCAATGGAAACAGCTTGCCGCCCAATGCGCTCTCGAGCGCGGGAGGATCTAAGTCTAAGTAAGTCACTGTGTGGCACAAGTTCACTCACGTTGATCATAAGCTCTTCATAAGTCAAAAAACACAGACATTAACATGATGGCAGTGACCCCAATTGGCAGATTAAAAAAAGATAACATGATACAAAAGGTGAATGTTTATTTACAGTGCAGGATAAACGTGATAATTTGCTGTAGGGAGACGTGGAGAACAAGATGAGTCTCTTGGCGATAATAGTTGATCTTATGCTCACTATAGGTAGTGATGTATCCTTGTGTCAAGGCTTCGACGCATGCATTGAGTAATTCAGGAGGATTTATATAGAGCGTGTATTGATGATGCATGACTTTCAAAGCCTCGCTAGCGGGCCGTACCACTTGACTGATTCAGGAACTGGCTTGTTTGTGTGAGACAATTCGAAATATAAGAGGCAGACATAAAAATCCATCATCACAATCATAAATACAGATTAAGATCATTTGCAGATCAAATTTACTTTATTTGAGGTCCTCACAAACATTTCTTTTTTCTTTTATTCAACTTATAAGCTTTGCAAACCAGTTTTATTAGAATCCATCAACCAGTTTTACATTTATAGTCCACTTGAAGGCAACAGTAGAGCAAATGAAGCACCATGGCGCATCGGATCATGAGTCGAGAAAGCCTCAGTGCTTCATGAAGCTTCATCTCACCATCACTAACTAGAAGCCTTTCTTACTGTGCTTGTTTGTTGCAGGTAGGTCCGAGGTGAATTGGAGACTGTGTTCTTGCTTCCGCAGCCGCCACCGCTGCGAGAAGCTCAAGCACGTTTCTAAGGCTGGCTGTCACAGAATTACCCAGGGTAATCAATGCTCCAGCGTAGGATGAGTGTCTGGCCGGGGTTTAAATAGTGCAGGGTAAACAGGTCTGGCAGACGAGGTGCAGGTGTTGTCAATCAGCTGATTAGTTGCCAGGTCGATGAGCAGGGCAGAGGGTGGAAACTGAGAATCCCACAGACATAAGCTTGTGTAAGTCCTGTATAAGCTAGGGACAAGTCATGGATAAGTTACTCCTAGGTTCATTTTATTACCAACGCGTTATGTATACGTCCAAAATTTACACAAGTCAACATAAGTTCTCTAAAATGTTACTATTGCGACAGGACCTTTAGTGCCATTGCCCACATAGGATACTTGCATCCTATTGTTGCAACAGCTTGACAGTAAAACAGAATTTCATCTGTCCTTTGTTGTAAGAAAAGTAGTGTTATTTTCATGGGGTCTTTTTCTAAAGACAAGACTTTTTAAAATTTTTTAGAAATAGCTCATCTGTTGGACAGAGTACTTTAAACTTTTTTTGTATTCAATGTGGCAAATGTCCTCATTCTTCACAATGTCCTAAGTTTCAAAGTTGGGGTGGTACTAGCAGAACTTCTTCTGCCAGACTCCACAGAATTCCTGTTAGTGTTTGGTAAATCAGAACAAACTGAACATGCATGCAACCTTTTTTCACTATTGTTTATTTTCCTGATTTGTTCAATTGTTTGTTACCTCTGACGTAAACTGTGTTTGTGATAAATTCTGGTCACTTTTAAAACAAGAACAGCTTAAAAAGAAAAGAAAAAAAGTACTCGAGCTTACCACACAAGGTGACTGTGCAAATTAAGTGATAGTTAAAGTCTCTCACCACTCCACAAAAAGCACATCATTTTTGATGGAAAGCTGTTGAAACATTTACATAATCTGCTTCCTGACACACATCCAACAAACTGTCCATTACAGTAAAATATTTTTTATGTATCCCTATTGGTTGTCACATACTTGCTGCAGGCAACACCTAAGGCATCATGTGACTTAAAAACAAATATTTTCTGTGTATTTCCAGACCAAATAAAATACATCTGAAAGCACAAATGACAAGCCACCAGGTTAACTACTAGATAAAATATACACAAACATTGACATGCAGAAACAACAGACTTCAAATAAAAAATGAATCCACAGTTCTATATGTAAGAATGACAGATGATTACAACAACCTGTAGTGATCTCTGACCTGGAGTCTATGAAAAGGCTCTTGGTTAGAAAAGGAAAGGTCAGACAAAAATTCACCGATTTAGAGGAAGGGGAGATTCCTGTTCACACAACAGGAAACATTTCAAACATCCTTGTTGGTTTTGAGGAAGCTGTAGATACACTTGCATGTTTTGTTGGAAGACCTTCTCAGTTTCACATTTAAGGGTGTCAGTAACTGAAACCTGGAAGCACAAAGAAGGAACTTGCTGTGTTCATTAGCCACCATCATTGTCTGTGGTGAAGCGTAGCGTTGGGTTTGGGCTCAGCAGGATGAGAATGATGAGACTGTGTTCTTCAGGAGATGTATGTATGGAGATCAGATGTCTACTTTACAGTACAACATGCACACACTGTAGAATGCAAGTGTGCGTGTTTAAAAATAGATGTTTCCTGATTGAACTGAATTGAAGTATGGTATGCGTTAGAGCGTAGGAACAAGGAAGACACTGAGGTCTCCTCAGGATGTGCCCTGTCTCTTCTGTTGCTGCACTCGGATCAGCTCCAGCTGTTTTTTGCACTTCTGGTAGTATGTGGACAGACTTTTGTTCTCCTCCAGCAATTTTTTGTGCTCCTGCACAAGACGTGAAGTGTTCTGCTGGTCCTTCTCATCTTGGTCCAGTTCAGCGATAAGCTCCTTCCTGCACATCCAGAAAACAAACAAGAATTAGATTCATGTACACAGTGATTATTTTTCAAAGACCTACCACAAGAGATTTCACTGTGCCAAAACGTGTGAAACAAAAACTGAAAACAGCATTGATAGGAATTTTAAACACCTTCACCTTAATAAAAACACACAAAAGAGACAAGAAATGAGTTTTACACAGATCACAAACTTTGCAAAGTGGGAAACTGTTTACAGTACACCCTTGAAACGAGGTTTCAAGCATGATGTAAACAAAGTCAAATTTGGTAAGCCACTTTATGCCTTTTTATTCAAGATAGAGGCGGAGTTGATGAGTAACACAGTATCTCTGACACTTTCACAGATAAAACAAACGTGAAGTCATGTTTCCGTTCAAACAGGAACATCATATCAAAACATTGTTTAATCATGAGCAAAACTTAAAGACTTGTCTGTTCTGCATCCAGGAAAAACAACATGTTTGTACTTCAAATAAAGTGTTGAAGCAAACAGAGAACTTTGATTTGAAGTAAGCTGGGTGATGACTTTGTCAAAGTAATAAGTTTAATATGATAAATGTTGAATTTCTCTATCATATCCGTCCTATTTTATTATTTTAAACTGATTACTGCTTAATTTTATGAGCGATACGAAAAAACCTTGAGGCCTAATTGAAATTAGAGGTGAAAAGCGTATCGCCACCCTGGTGCCCCTGCCAGTGGTGTCCTGTTACTTAACTCAGGATACCCTGATGCATGCTCAATAATCCAGGTAGAAAAATCTAAAAAAGCTAAATCTGGTCCTCTGGACATTCACAAAAAATAAAAAAATAAATAAACAAAGCAATTTTTTTTTTAATTTCCAGAGGACCAGACTTAGCTTTTTTAGATTAACTTAGGATCATCTTTTTGAGGACGATTGAGAGAAATAAAGTTTTGAGGAAAACTTTGTAGTTAAGATTGACTTATTTCATGACTTATTTCAAAGTTTTAAGAGGAATAATATGTTTTAGCAGAGATTAATCTATTTAAAATTAAAAGTTTTTCTAAAGGAATAAAAGTTTTAAAAGAAACATATATATGTTAAAGAGAACTAATCTATTTGAAATGTGTTAAACAAATAAAAAGAACTAATCTATTTGAATTGTGTTAAACAAAATAAAAATAATAAAATAATATATTTTTAAAGATGTGGGAAAGTAATAAAAATAAGTGAAAAATAATGTTTGTTAGAGATGTGGGAAATAATAATTTTTTAACATAAAACAAAATAGCTCTTTATGAGCACACAAAAAATAAAATAAGTAAAATATTTCAGTTCAAAAATGCCCTTTATGGGCTGATTAAAACAAAACAAAGAAAAAAAAACACACAAAAATAAATAAAATGAGTAAGAGTTTTCAGTTGGCTTGAAATTTCTTTGATTTTAAACTATAGCCTAGAAAAGCTAAAACAACATTTTTGAACTAAAAAACGAAATAGATCAAAACTTTTTTCTTCAGAGTGTCCATCTTCTTCTTTGGTGGGGTAAGGGTTCAGTTTCTTGGGGAAAGAGCTTATTGGGCAAATGAGTTTCTTGGGTAAAAGAGGGATAAGTTCAGTTTCTTCTTTGGGGAGAGAGTTTCTTCTTTGTGGAATGAGTTCAGTTTTTTCTTGGGGAGAGAGTTTCTTCTTTGTGGAATAAGTTAAGTTATTTCTTGGAGAGAGAGTTTCTTCTTTGTGGAACAAGTTCAGTTTTTTCTTGGGGAGAGTCAGCAGGTCGAGAACGACTCGGTTCTGTAGGATCATCTCTCTTTTTGCTTTCAGCTCTCTCAGAGTTCAAGCTCTCTCAGAGTTCAGGCATTGGAGTGTCTTGTCCTGTGGGCGGAGGGTGTCAGGCATTCCTCAGCGCGAGCATCGGGTTGGATGGGGGACCAAAGCACAAAGGCCTCTCCCAATTAGGTGGCAATGCTGTATAGGCTCTGTGTCCGTCAGTTAACACACAAGAGTTTTGTCACCTGGCATTGCAAAGCTGCAGTGCGTGGTCTCCTATCGGCCTCTCGTTGGCTTGTTGATGTTGAAAGTCCTTTGTTCAAAGAGGTGTGTGCAATCAGCAACATCTTCTGGCTCAAAGCAGTCGTCGTTTTCATAATGCAGGCCGGGATGGTTCCATTGTTGAAAACAGAGTCCCAGAGCGTCTGGCGGATCAGTTCAGGCAGTTTGATGGGCGTCCTTCACTTCTTCAGAAAGTGGTTTCATGTAGTCTCGTCTTGTCCAGCTGCCTGTTCTTGGGTGCTTATTCCATACAGGCACGCTTGTTGGTTTGTGGGCACAGTAGCAGGTTGCAAACTTGAATTGTGGATGGCATAGGATAGTTAGGCCACTTGTCCTGACAAAGTGGGGAGCTTTGCTTGACCAGATCGATCTCAAACTGGCTCAGCGATTGATCCAACTCCTGTTGAAGGGGTGCACCGGCTTCAGTTGTAACCGGTGTCGCTCTTCCTCTCGAGACAGACGATGTGTGATGTTCTTTCCACCACCTGGTGGGGTCCTGTTCACCCTCGTTTTAGTCACCTTCAGCAGGACCCAGTTTGAGGTGGGATTCACTGGCACCTCGTCCTGAGAAGTACTGGAATCTGCAGTCTGTTGAGAGAAGAACTGGACACCAAAAACTTGCAAATTGTTAAATAAAACTGTAGGGTCTTTTGATCCCATGACCCATTTGTGGTCTGGTGAAGACCTAACTGTGGGTAATTCCTAGTGAGTTAAATCTGTAAACTTAATGATTGACAATTTTTACTGCTAGTATGTACTCTTACTATAATGATTGTAATAAGTCAGTTTCTGTAAACTTAAACTAATTTCTGTAATGGTTATAATAAAAATTGTTTTTTTAAACTTAAAATGAAATTCCATTCTTACCACCTAAACATTTGTATTTAATGGCAAAAACAACAACAACAAACAATACACAACAACAAATGATTTCATTCTTCAGTGAAAATAAGTAATCACTCATTTTGATTGGGGTTAGTTTTAATTAGTATGATCATTGTAATTTATGTTGGTTTTAAGTAGTATTAGGGCTGGGCCATATCATATCGTTACCGGTAATATCGGTATAAAAAGCTTGCCCGGGCAAAAATCTTATATCATGATATGCTAATTTCATGACGTAATACGTCAGGGCGCCCCGCCCCTTAACACCCGAGCGCTTTAAACAACTGCGCACATCCCCTCCAGCCGTCTGTACTGGTGTAAAACGCTAATTAGTTTACTGCTAAAATGTTAAAAACAACGCGCACGCGTCTCAGCTTCTCTCCCCCCCTGCTCTGCAGGCAGCTGTCCCCCCCTCCCCGCTCCGCTCTGAGCAGCCGTGTCCTCGCTGTAAACTGTGTTACAAACACGCGCGGCTCCACAGTCACTCCTGTGATGTTTCTCTGCACGCTCAATAACCTTGCTGGTTTGTAGCAGACGTTGCTTTATTGTTTAAGCTGCACAAATACACTTAACAGACTGCATGATCCTCCACCGCTCCGTTCTCTGACTTTCTTTCACACCCGAACCTGCGCGCCTACGTCACGCTCTGGCTCGCGGTGCGTTCACTGGCACTCTGTAATATACATGCACAACACTGCTGTATACATTACAACTCCGCCAGAGACAGATCAGTTAAAAAATGAATCAGAGGAATGACACAAACTTCATTTTATTTAGGCTAGTTGTTTTAGGAAACTACACCTGCACTTTAAAAATGATTGTTATTTAGATTGGAAAAAGTCTGCACAAAATATAGATAAAAAACCACCACAAAAACTAAAGTGCAGGTGTAGTTTTACTTGGAGACTAAATACTTTACTAAATAAAGTAATTTCAGTAAAATTACCCCTTGTTGTTTTTAAAAAAATTTATATAATACTGCAAAGCAACATGTTAAGTTAATTTTGTCAAATAAATACATTAGATATTTTTTTTTAGGTTATATCACGAAATTTATCGTTATCGTGATAATACTCTGAAATATCACGATATAATTTTTGAGCCATATCGCCCACCCCTAAGTAGTATGAGACGTTTTATACTTACTTACAAAATATTTTACCTTTTTCATAGTCTGTGGAAGAAGCTTAAACACATGAGCAACAAATAGAAAAGTACAAATAACATACAGCGCTATAGGAATAAAGAATTTACAATACAACATGTGGTTCATGAGCCCAAAATAAGTCCAGTCTAGTCGAGTCAGTCGTGTTTAAAAATATAGAACCACCACATTTCAAATGAACCTTTTGATTAGATCCACTTCAGGGTCGTCCCCCATTTTTGGATCTGTTAAACACACATTTCAAACAGGAGAAAAATAAATATTTGTTTATTAAACGATATACACAAAAGCAATGTGGTTTGTAGGCTTCTGATTTATCCTACTTTTTATAAAACAGTACAATGTGTCAATTTTCATTCAATGTGATTGCCGATGATCCTTTAAATGGCTATGATTGGTGTTTTGTTGTTCGTTTTGAATATAAAAATCTAAGGTTATTTTTGTATAACTAATGATCTAATCAATGTATGAGCCGTTTCCTTTTTATGAGTTATCATTATTGTTATTAGTGTTTTATTAGGCCCGAAGCAGCGAAGCTCTGCTGAAGGCCTATTGTAATCGCTCGATTTCTTCATTATTATTATTAGGCCCGAAGCAGCGAAGCTCTGCTGAAGGCCTATTGTAATCGCTCGATTTCTTCATTATTATTAGGCCCGAAGCAGCGAAGCTCTGCTGAAGGCCTATTGTAATCGCTCGATTTCTTCATTATTATTAGGCCCGAAGCAGCGAAGCTCTGCTGAAGGCCTATTGTAATCGCTCGATTTCTTCATTATTAGGCCCGAAGCAGCGAAGCTCTGCTGAAGGCCTATTGTAATCGCTCGATTTCTTCATTATTATTATTCTTCTTCCGTCACTTCGCGCGGCCGTTTGGGGCCTTTAACATATTCAAAAACTCACCAAACTTCACCCAAAATTGTCCCCCAACGAAAATTTTATGAATCTGGTGTAATCGCAAGTGGGCGTGGCCTAACTGCTCAACAGCGCCCCCTAACGTGAGTTGGGGAAAACCGTAAGTCGTACAGATCTGAAACTCGGTACATAGGTAGATCTCCCCAATTCAAGAAAAAAAGTCTCTTGGAGGTACCCTCTAAAATGCACAGGTAGGCGGCCATTTTGGGTCAAAGGTCAAATTTTGGTCATTTTTCAGTTTTACTCATGTCGAACTTTGACGAACTCCTTCTCAGGCGTTCGACCTATCGGCTTCATTCTTGGTCAGAATGCAGTTAAGGCATGGGCCTTTAAAAGTTATCAATAAAATTGACTTTTCGTATATGTTCAGGGGGCGTGGTGGAGCGGTGAACTTGGCGTACTCGCCGAAACAAACGAAACGCTATAACTTTGTCAGTTAAAGGTCAATTGACACCATGCTTTATCCCAGAATAATGAAACTTGGTACACATGTGTATCTCATCAGGAGCTACAAAAAAGTCTCTTGGAGCAATGGTCCAAAGCCAACAGGAAGTCGGCCATTTTAGGTCAAAGTCACAATTTGGTCTATTTCATTTACGTCATATCTGAGCGAACTCGTCCTAGAGCTTTCGAGATCCAGGCGTCAAACTCGGTCAGCACTATCTTGAGGCATTGAAGGTCAAAAGTTATCAAAAGAATTTTTCTATGTCAAAGCATGTGGGCGTGGCCTTAGGTCAAAGTCACAATTTGGTCTATTTCATTTACGTCATATCTGAGCGAACTCGTCCTAGAGCTTTCGAGATCCAGGCGTCAAACTCGGTCAGCACTATCTTGAGGCATTGAAGGTCAAAAGTTATCAAAAGAATTTTTCTATGTCAAAGCATGTGGGCGTGGCCAAGCCTCAAATCTGGCCATTCTCCATGAAACATCAAGCTAAAATAACTTCCTAATATAAGCTCCCAGCTACACCAAATTCACTAAGATCTATATTTATCCATCCCTCGACAGGACTGCAGTCCAATATGTAGTGGGCGTGGCCTGATTCTTCCAGAGCGCCCCCTAGAATTTAGTTTAAAAATCAGCCCCCAGCCATGCTTTATCCCAGAATTATGAAACGTGGTATACATGTGTAAATTGTCAGGACCTACAAAAAAGTCTCTTGGAACCCTGGTCCAAAACAAAAACAAAGTCGGCCATTTTGGGTCAAAGGTCATTTTCCGATGTTTTTGAATTGCGTATTTAAACAAACTCCTCTTAGTGATTTTGAAGGATTGCCTTTAAACTTGGTTAACATGCCCTTAACACATTGGACAGTAAAAGTTATCAAAAGTTTGCGTTTTCGTTTATGCTAAAGGGGCGTGGCCAGGCCTCAAACTTGCGCTTCATGCGTCCCCTACATTATTTCTATAGTCCCATCTCAGTGATACATCATCCGATCTGAACCAGATTTATTGTGCATAATCAGTGAGACCTTGTGGACACATTGATATTGTTGTTTAACATATGACTCCAGAGCGCCCCCTAGATTATTCAAACTGTTATATCTCAGTGATACATCATCCGATCTGAACCAGATTTATTGTGCATCATCAGTGAGCCCTTGTGGACACATTGATATGGTGGGCTAACATTTGACTCAAGTGCGCCCCCTACATTATTTCTATAGTTATATCTCAGTGATACATCATCCGATCTGAACCAGATTTATTGTGCATCATCAGTGAGCCCTTGTGGACACATTGATATGGTGGGCTAACATTTAACTCAAGTGCGCCCCCTACATTATTTCTACAGTTATATCTCAGTAATACATCATCCGATCTGAACCAGATTTATTGTGCATAATCAGTGAGCCCTTGTGGACACATTGATATTGTTGTTTAACATATGACTCCAGAGCGCCCCCTAGATTATTCAAACTGTTATATCTCAGTGATACATCATCCGATCTGAACCAGATTTATTGTGCATCATCAGTGAGCCCTTGTGGACACATTGATATGGTGGGCTAACATTTGACTCAAGTGCGCCCCCTACATTATTTCTATAGTTATATCTCAGTGATACATCATCCGATCTGAACCAGATTTATTGTGCATCATCAGTGAGCCCTTGTGGACACATTGATATTGTGGTTTAACATGTAACTCCAGAGCGCCCCCTAGATTATTCAAACTGTTATATCTCAGTGAGACATCATCCGATCTGAACCAGATTTATTGTGCATCATCAGTGAGTCCTTGTGGACACATTGATAAGGTGGGTTAACATTTGACTCAAGTGCGCCCCCTACATTATTTCTATAGTTATATCTCAGTGATACATCATCCGATCTGAACCAGATTTATTGTGTATCATCAGTGAGACATTGTGGACACATTGATATTGTGGTTTAACATATGACTCCAGAGCGCCCCCTAGATTATTCAAACTGTTATATCTCAGTGATACATCATCCGATCTGAACCAGATTTATTGTGCATCATCAGTGAGCCCTTGTGGACACATTGATTTGTGGTTTAACATATAACTCCATAGCGCCCCCTAGATTATTCAAACTGTTATATCTCAGTGAGACATCATCCGATCTGAACCAGATTTATTGTGCGTGTGCACCCCTGGTGCGGAGTAGACACGAGAGACTTCGAAATGGCGACCGAGCGGACGAGCTGGAGCTCGCGCGGTCGCCTCAATAAGGTCGAGCGGCGCTAAGCTGCGAGGGCCTCAATGCTGCTTGCAGCTTTAATT
>JBBPBX010056375.1:0-22789 GCA_038048925.1 Garcialebias charrua
TATTGACATTTAATTCTGTTGCACTTTGTAGCTCTTTGAGATTTTCATTAATGAAAAGTGCATTATAAATTGAATTTAATATTATTATTATTATTAACCTTTTCTGCTTGATTAGAAAGGTCAGGTTGTGTTTGTTGGTTTAGCCATACTTGTATGGGCTGCATTTTCAGTAATGCGTGTGGCACACAGGGAATGGCTGCCGCCAAGAGGCCTAAAAGGCGTTGGCAGGTTTTCACAGGGACCCGTTGGTCCAGTTTAAATCTTTCCAGGCAACGGCGAATGGAGGAAACCCGTTCCTTCGAGAGCCATGCTCTGTACCGGACAGTGTCGATCTGTACTCCCAGAAATAGAGTAACCCGTGATGGAGTCAAATCGCTTTTTTGTAGGTTTATGACAAAACCGAGAGACTCCAGGTGAGATATCACCTTATAGGAATGTGACTGAGCTAGCATTCTGCTTTCAGCCGGAATCAGCAGGTCATCCAAGTAATTCATGACCCTGAGTCCTTGATTCCTAAGAGGGGTCAGGGCTGCATCCAGACATTTAGTAAATGTACGTGGAGCAGTCTTTAAACCGAAGGGTAAAGCTTTGAATTCATAAGCGTTTCCCTCTAACCCAAAGCGGAGGAACTTTCTGTGTTTCCTCCATACACCTATATGGAAATAGGCATCTTTTAAATCCACTGTACATGCATAGTCTCCTGGTCTCACAGACTGGAGAGCCGCAGTGTAAGCATCTTGAACTTAAATGTTTTAATCCTTTTGTTGAGAGTCCTGAGATCCAGAATCGGTCTCAGGGAATGATCCTTTTTGGGCACCAGGAAGTACTTGCTGTAGTGGCCAGAGCGTAGTTTGCGTCCTGAGACCAAACTAATCACTTCCTTTTGCAGCATCGTCGAAACTTCCTCCCTCAGCACGTGTACACGTGTAGAGTTGATCTTAGATTGCAGCACCCTTGTGAATTGGGGCGGTCTCTTTGAGAACTGCAACTTGAGCCCATGACTTGTCATTGTCATGACCCAATCATTTGGTAGACACGCCTTCCAGGCCTGCGCATGCGCGCTAAGCCTGGAGCGCATGTTGAATAGCTGCTCGTCGTGTTTTAGCGCCGGAGGGGTGACATTTGACCCCTCTTGCACTTTTTGAGCAGGCTGGTCGGCCCGCCAGAAGATATTGCAAGATCTGACCGTCTCTGGCAGAGCTTGTGTATCTTGCTATGGTTCATAGTTTGACCACATGGTTTGTTTATAAAAATGGGACTCGAGTCAAGAACCAGGGCAGTCTGTGCTTTGGTACTTTTATTTTTGTGCATGTCTGAAACAGTGTTTGTTTTGTTTACACATGCAATAGGCGAGTCATGTTTGGTGCGAGTACACATGCCATGAGCTCCTCGTAGTTTTCTACAAGGGGAGACTGGGCTCAAAAGGTTAGGTTCCCGTACCACGTAGGCGGGCAAACCTGTAAAATTATCAGTTCGTCCTACTTCATCAGGTCCGAATCTGCTTTCCATACGGGGTCACTGAAGAGGCCCTTGGCCGGTACTAGAAATTTTCATAGTCACCAGCGGGTCTCTTCCGTGGGAGGCCACGCATGTCTTCCTTTGGGGGTGCAAAGCTTTTCCTCGGCAACCCTTCTCGGAGGGCTTCCGCCTGTTTGCGCCTTTGTTCCAACCTGGCCTGGACGCATTCCAGGGCTCCCCCGAAGAGTCCCGTCGACTCGATCGGGTGCTGGAGGAAAGTGGACCTCTGGTTTTCCGGGAGGTCCGACAACATTAGCAAAAGATGGCGCTGGCGACAACTATTTCCGCCATTGCTTTGCCTTGGGAAATGGTTATTGTCCCCATCATGAAGAGCACAAGGTCAGAGGCACGGCAGGCCTCCTCCATAGCCTCCGTTACGGCCTGCTCGTCTTTTGTTACAGGGATATCTTGCAGTTTTTCTGCCAGGTACGCCTGCACCATGGTCAATGCATTCATTACACGAGTCGTGAGGCCCTGAGCCTTGTAGCACTTTTCGAGTTGTTTCTCCGAAGCGCGGCAGGCCCTGCTGAGAAGCGTTGGTTTCGTCCCCGTGGCTGTGGGGGCCAGGTGAGCCACCAGAGTCTCCTCTATCAGGGGTGCATTGGCAAGGCCCACTGTCTCCATTCCCGCGGCATCAAGGAGTCGGGATAGAGGCAGAATGATAGGAGCTCCGGGTTCCGCCCAGGAGCGTTTGAGCTCCATGAGGAAGTCCGGAAAAATTGGCATTTTCTGCGACGTTGGCTGCTTTGCGTAGAAGTAGCTTTCCGCTAGCCTCATAGCCTGTTGGCGAGGCGTGGGGTCTGGTCACGTGACCTGTAGGGCATCTGCCGCTCTATGGCACAGGTCAAACAGAGCAGGTACCGACAAGTCCAGTTCGGGAAGGATTTGCGCCAGGTTCTGGGAGGAATCCACGGTTTCTCCTTTGTGACCATATTCGGCGTCTTGATCGGAAACTTCAGGCGTCGAGTCCTCGACGGCAACCGAGGAGTCCGACATGTTGTCATTTCCGACTCGACCGTTGCATTCCAGGTCCACGTTTTCGAGCTCCGGTTCGGGAGCGAGCAGTTTAGTGCGACGTGCGACTTTCAACGCCGCGTTCCTAGCCATGGATTTGGCCAACGTGTCAGCACGTCGTTTCCTCACTACCGCCGACATTCGACGGTAGTGGAAGCAGGAGTCGGGGAATTCCAGCGCTTTCCTTGCGTGCAGAATCCCTAGGTAGACAGGACGGGCCTTTTGGGTGTCCATCGCCAAGAGGGAGTAGCCACATCCGCTGGGGCATGGGCGCGAGCGAGGACTTGTCGTCTTGGTTTTCCTCCTCCTTGTCCTCCGTTTTCCCTTCTCGGGAGCCATGAGAGCCACGAGAAGATTAGAAGTTGGTCCTAGTTTCCTTTTGTTCGAAGCCGTCTTCTCCGTCGTCTTGCTTTCGCTGGTTAGCCTGCTAATGATTAGCAGGAGGTTGTGACGTAGTTAGCGCCGTCGAGCGAAGCAGCTGCGGAAAAAGAAGAAAACTTTGAGGTAAGTAGAAAAATGCTGGACTAGCTTTTGCCAGCCCAGCAGTATGCAGGAAAATTTCTCTGTACGCTCAATGTAGTGAGCAAGCTCACCTCAGTCGAGCGATTCGACAACAGAGAAGTCCCACAAAGTTCAGGTGTTAAGCGAGGTGAAGGGCAAAAAGAGAAAGATGGACAGGCGTCAGCCGCTTAAATACCCAGAGGGCGGGGCCTCTGGCGCGACGCTGACGCCACTGCCGTAAAGGCGTGAATGTATTCCTTCAGGTAATCGCGCGGGGGCGCAATTCCCATAGCAAGTATGTTGCACCGAGAGACCAGACTGAAAGGGAACAGCCCACACTACTTCTCAGTTTTTGCAGAAAAAAAATTAAAGAAAGAAATTAGGATCATAACAAACAATCAAAATATGGTACTTTCAAAATGATATGTCAATCTTCAATACTTGGTTGGGAATCCCTTTGCCTTAATCACTGCCTCGATGCGACGTGGCATTGAGGCAATCAGCCTGTGGCATTGCCTGGGAGTTATGAAGCCCAGATTTCCTTGATGCTTGCTGTCAGCTCTTCTTTGTTGTTGGGTCTGGTGTCCCTCATTTTCCTCTTGAGAATACCCCATAGATTCTCAATGGGGTTTAGGTCCGGCGAGTTGGTTGGACAGTCGCACTGTGGCATGGGTATCAAACCAGGTTTTGGTGCTTCTGGCGGCATGGACAAGGGCCAGGTACTGCTGGAAGATGAAATCTGCATCTCCACACAGATCGTCAGCAGAAAGAATCATGAATTAATCTAAAACATTCTGGTAGACCGTTGTGGTGACCTCGGATTTAAGAAAGCAGAGTTTACCAACACCTGCACTGGACATTGCACCCCAAATCATGACTGACTGTGGATATTTCACACTGGACCTCAAGCAGTATGGGCTCTGTTCCTCACCCTTCTTCTTCCAAACCCATGGACCTTGATTTCCGAATGAAAGGCACACTTTACTTTTATTGGAAAAGAGGACCTTGGACCACTAACCAATGGTCCAGCCCTTCTTCTCCTTGGCCCAGTTCAGACACTTCCTACATTGGCTCTGGTTCAGAAGAAGCTTGACCCAAGGAACCCGACAGTTGTATCCCATCTCCCGGATTCGTCTGAATGTGGTGGTTTTTGAAGCAGTAACGCCCATCTCATTTCACTCTTTCTGGATCTCTGCCAGATTCTGGAATCTTCTCTGTTTGATAATCCGCTGAAGATCACAGTCATTTATTATGCTGGTGCATCTTCTCCTGTCACATTTTGCCCTTCCACTAGACTTTCCATTGATATGCTTGGACACAGCACTCTGTGAACAACCAGCCTCCTGAGCTATGAACTTTTGTTCTTTGGGTGGAGAGTGAGGTTCTGCCTCAAGTGGAGGGGTTCAAGTATCTCTTGATTTTGATCACCATTGAGGGAAGAATGCAGCGTAAGATTGACAGACTGAATTACCCCCACCCCCCACCCCCACCCACACACACACACACCCCACTCCCCACCACACACACTGACACACACAAACAAATCTACTCCAATCATTTCAGGATACTTTTTCTAGTTTTTATTTTGCTTAAAAGTATACTTTTGTCAAATACTTCAGTTAGCCAAAGTTTAATTTATGGTGTATGAGTAAACCAATGGCCAACCCACTGGTTTGCTTACAATTGCACCTGGTGGTGGATAAAATTACTCCCTCCATTTTCCAGGATCCCTCACTCATGTCTGCCTTGGACAAGTAAAACAAAACCTACCTCTCATATCCTGATAAATGCTCAATAATCCAGGTAGAAAAATCCTGGATAGAGAGGAATGATGGTTTGATAGAGGAGTAAAGGAGGCCATCTTTGTGAAAAGAAACCGTCCATCATTAAACAGAGGTGGAGGCCTCCATGTTCAACTGTCCCCCTCTTACAACGCTGTTATTGCTAGTATCACCCTCTGTGAATAGCAAACAACCATCAGGGTGCTAATGATCCATCGTTAGGCTGATGGTCCTCCTTGATCATGTGAGCAGCTAGTTTTGGCTGTCAGCAGCAAACTGGTTGATCACTTGATCCACTATGAGAAGGTGTTATTTATAAGACTGAGCTGAATACATACAGCTCCTCAGACTGAGGAAGTCTTTCGGACGAAAGACAAAACGTTTCTACAAAAAAAATATTTGAATGTCCAGAGGACCAGACTTAACTTTTTTTTTAGAAAACCTACCTCTAGTCTTCTCCACATCATAGCTAATGCCCACTTGAATATTCTACAGCCAAAACTTGAAGGCTTATTTGCATTCCTTGTTCACTTCTAGACCATAAAACCACATGTCTCAAAAACTGCAAACATCCATTGTTCAAATCACTCAGCGATGGGGGACTTTATTGTACCATTCGTTTATGTAGCTTATAAATACAGGGATGGATAATAGATAACAAGTTTTCTAACACTTGATAACCATATAAGCTATTTTCAGCTCCACTCTGGAACAGCCATAAAGTCAAACATGGATGTAATAAATTGAAATGCTGTTTTTCTACACAATGTTTGATTCCTCTTTGAAATATATTATCTTCAACAGTGTTCTGATCCGCTCAGGATGTCCAGCTGTCTATCAGCTAAAAACAAAAGAAGAGAAGGTTGGAAGCCTTACCAGAGTCACTGTTGGTAAAAGAAACATGGCAAAGACTAATAAAACAATCTTACTTGTTGGTGAAGCTGGAGCAGGAAAATCTACTCTGATCAATGCTCTGGTCAACTATCTGATGCAAGTGGAGTTTGTGCATAAAGTCTGGTATCAGATTGTAGAGGAGAAGGAAGGTCAGACCTCAGATGTGATCATTTACGAGATCTTTGGTTTTGAAGGTAAAACTCTGCCCTACTCTTTGACCATCATTGACACTCCTGGATATGGAAACACCAAAGGGATCAAACATGATGTCATCATTACTCAAAGATTATTTGACTTGTTTAGATCAGAAGATGGAATTCATGAAATCCATGCAGTAGGTCTTGTGATGAAAGCGACTGAGACTCAACTGAGTGACAGACTATTATACATCTTCGACTCAGTGATTTCTCTGTTTGGGGAAAACTTGCGAAGTAACACTGCAGCTCTAATTACCCATTCGAATGGAGAGACACCTGAAATGGCTCTTCAAGCTCTTGAAGCTGCAAACATTGGTTGTGCGAAAAATGAGAAGAATCAACCTTTTCACTTCATGACTAATGCCTGTCAGAAACAACAACGAACAGAGGAAACAAGGGTAGCTTTAGAAAATGCATGGAGAGTGACCAAAAGGGGCATGAGTAAATTCACAGCTTTTCTTCAGGAGACCTCATCTCAACAGATACAAGCAATGACTGGCTTCAACTCCTACATACGACTGTCAGCTAATATTCATAATCTCCAAGACCGAATCAAACTGATTGAATTACAGCAGACAGAAATCAAACAAATTCAAGAAGCTCTAAGGAAACACAAAGAAGACATGAAGACTAAAATGTTTACCATAGAGCTTGATGAGGTCTACAAAGATAAAGAACCTATCAGTTGTGACTTTATGTTTTTGAAAACAGCCATTTGCTGTTCTGTCTGTAAGGAGAACTGCCACTATCCAGGATGCACAATGGCTCAGGATCCTGCCCACTGTGAGGTCATGGTATATGGCTACTGCACAGTTTGCAGCAACAAGTGTCCTGCCTTTGTCCATGTGAAAGAACAATGGAGATATGTGACAAAGACAAGAAAAGTGCAGAGAACTCAAGAAGAAAACTTGAAGATATATGAGCAGAAGTCTGACACTAAGAAAGTGGAACTTTCAGAAATTCTGGAAAAGGAAATAGAAAAGTTAAACACAAAGAAATCACAGTTGGTAGAAGACTCTTACCAACATGTTATCAAACTGGAACAGGCTGACCTGAAAATTAATTCACTTTCCACATACATCCCTTTGAGCTTCCTTATTGAGAAGATGAAGGAAAAAGGAGACCAAAAGAAGCTCCAGAGATTACAGGAGATAGACAGTCAAACGGATGACGAAGCCAAAGCAGTGCTCCAATGCAAGTACGTTCAATTTGTTGTTTGTTGTTATGTCATATTACTAAAAGTGGTTAAGGTGAACAACATTATGTTGATAAGCAAGTTCTGTAGATAAGAATGTGAGTACTAGTCACCATAAAACATAATTTGTTTAAAGTTATTAATGTAATTCAAATTTTTAGTTGAGTAACTTTAGTAAGCAAAAACAATGGCAGTAGCATTAACACAGCAAAGGTTTCTTAAAAAATGACAGACTGCTCCTTTATGAAGTGATGTTTTGTCAAATAATTTTCAATAGTTGGTCATTTATCAGGTGTGACATCAGTTATAGAGCACAAGTATGAAAAGGGAAAAGTCTTTATCCAGTTAGGCTAATAACTAGCCAAACAAGGGAATGTTGTTTATCATTTTTCAGGCTTATTTAACACTTATTGACAGTATGATGAATATGTCATACTGATTGTTGCAAATAAAAATTAAAAATTCAGAAATAATTTTTTAATCCCAAAGGGAAATTAAATGTTTTTGTAACTCATCATCCTGTTTCATTAGAGTTGTTCGAGATGCTGATGGCTGTGGGCAGGAAGGATCTCTTGTAGTGATCTGTCTTGTAGCAGATCTGAGGAAAGCCTGTGACTGAAGACTCACTGTTGTTGTATGACGGTCTGAAGAAGATGGTGCTCAGGGTTGTCTATAATGGTCTTTGTTTTATGAAGAGTCCTTTGTACAATCATCTCCAAAGGTTCTAGAGGAGTCCCCAGAACTGAGCCAGCCTTCTTTCTGAGCTTGCTGATCTTTTTTAAGTCACTTGCTCTTGTGCTGTTACCCCAGCAGATGATGGCATAAGAGATGGCACACTCTACAACAGACATGTAGAAAGTATGCAGCATCTTGCTGAAAACACCAAAGGGCTTAAACTTCCTCAAGAAGTATAGTAATACTTCTTGGACCTTTTCAATCCCACTGGCACGTCTTCCATGGATGAAAGCTGAGTTAGGGGACTTTGTGGATGGTCTGTCCATAACCGAGGATGAGGTCGCTGAGGTAGTTAAAAAAAGCTCTGCAGCGGCAGGGCTCCGGGAGTGGATGAGATTAACCCTGATTTCCTTAAAGGACAACACCCACCATGTTTTCAAATTGCATCGCCATTAATATTTATTAGTTTATTTAAAAATAATACAGGAGCGTTTATTTATATTGTAGAGAAATAACGCTAAATGTGTTATTTCATGCTTTATAGCAGATTTTAAAGCTCCACTGACATGTTCTTTTGACTTTTCAAAAAATGGCACAACATATATAAATATTAAGATAGACCTCTGACCGTTTTTGCTAAAATAATGTTAAATGAATGAAAATTTCTCTCAAAATAGTTTAAAATTAGCGCCGTTTTTTTAGACCGTAAATCCGGATCTTCCGGTCACGTGTCAGCATTCCCGTTTCTGACGTCACGTCCGATACTGAACTCTGCTCAAACGACAAAAATACTGAGTTTTCATGTGTTTTTTCACTACAGTTAGCAAGTTAAGCATATAAACACACGTTTCCGATCATTTTTATGCACTCAAAAGTAGTTTTTAGATGAAAATAGAGTGTTTTTAGGTGCGCTGGCGAAATTTACGAACGGACTTCCGGGTTGCGAATTTTTGGAAAAAACGAAAAAAATACTGAGTTTTCATGTGTTTTTTCACTACAGTTAGCAAGTTAAGCATATAAACACACGTTTCCGATCATTTTTATGCACTCAAAAGTAGTTTTTAGATGAAAATAGAGTGTTTTTAGGTGCGCTGGCGAAATTTACGGACGTGACGTCAGAAACAGGAATGCTCACGTGACCGGAAAATCCGGATTTACGGTCTAAAAAAACGGCGCTAATTTTAAACTATTTTGAGAGAAATTGTCATTCATTTAACATTATTTTAGCAAAAACGGTCAGAGGTCTATCTTAATATTTATATATGTTGTGCCATTTTTTGAAAAGTCAAAAGATGATGTCAGTGGAGCTTTAATAATAACACATTACCTTTAAATATCCAAAGAAATTTTATAAAAAGACAAAGTTGTTACAATCTCAAAGGGACAGAGATATTCATCAAACCACAATTCAGAACCAGCTTAAAGGGACGGTCTACCTCAATTCAGGGAGTTCGATTGTGGAATGCTCTGGAGAGTGATGTTAAAAATGCAAAATCAATGTGTACATTTAAGAAAAAGGTCAAAAAGGACTTGCTCAAAAACTATATATGATGTAACTTAGTGTGTTTGTGTATTACACTTATGTTGTACTTATGATGTAGCTTAGTGCGTTTGTGTATTACAGTTAGAAAAATTAAGTAGAGTTATTCATTTTGTGATGTAGTTTGTGTATTACAGTTAGAAAAAATTAAGTAGAATTATTCATTTTTGTGATGTAGTTTGTGTATTACAGTTAGGAAAATTAAGTAGAATTATTCATTTTGTGAACATCTTGATGTTGTGCCATCTTGTAGTTTGTGTATTACAGTTAGAAAAATTAAGTAGAATTATTCATTTTATGATCTAGTTTGTGTATTACAGTTAGGAAAATTAAGTTAAAAAAAAGGAAAATTAAGTAATAAAAAAATTAAAAAAAAAAAATAAAAATAAAAAAAATTAAGTGTGATGTAGTTTGTGTATTAGTTAGAAAAATTAAGTAGAATTATTCATTTTGTGATGTAGTTTGTGTATTACAGTTAGAAAAATTAAGTAGAATTATGGGTGATGTAGTTTGTGTATTACAGTTGGAAAAATTAAGTAGAATTATTCATTTTGTGATCTAGTTTGTGTATTACAGTTAGGAAAATTAAGTAGAATTATTCATTTTGTGATGTAGTTTGTGTATTACAGTTAGAAAAATAAGTAGAATTATTCATTCTGTGATGTTGCTTGAAGGTTATCATTGGTTGAACAAACTGTGAAATAAGGGGCAGATATAATAAGATTTCATCTTCTTTCTGCTCCCTTCATTTTATCCTACTTGTATTCTTGTATCTGATGAAACTGTCTTGTATTGTTCTTTTAAAATGAATGAATAAACATCAAATCAAATCAAATTTTAGCAGAAGCTCCAGGAAAAACCTGCTCCTCTCCATATATGGGCATTCACATCACTAAAGTAACTGCCTTGGAGTTACAGGCGGAGTTATAATAAGCATTCATCAACTTCCATGACCGCTGCTCTGAGCGAGGAAAAAAAAGCGAAGCATTTTTAAATATTCCCTAAATCTGCCTGTTGATTAATCCTGCTGTCGCTCACTGATGTCTATCATATTCTGAGCGAGCATCCACGTAGACATACTAGTTTAATTCGCTTGATCGCGACAAATTCATTAATTTCCGCATCAGCTTTTTATTCTCTCCCCCCGTGACCAGACAGGTCGGGAGTACAGAAAGGCAGTCGCGCAGCGGAGCTCTGCGCGCGTGCTCCCCTGTGCTCCCCGCAACAAGGCTGGGACGGAGCCGAGCCCTGAGTCGGCACGAATTCTGAACTTCAAAGGTGACCAGCAGAATGAGGAGCCAGGGACGCGTGGCTCGCTCCTCTGGGCAGATGAGTGAGAGCAGCAACGGTCCGCAGCGGTGTTATAAAATAAAAAAATAAATAAAAACAGAGCGCTGGTCCAGCTGTACACACAAATGCACCAGGAAATATGCAGTTTTAACTCCCACTCTCATAAACCTCCATGGAAACTCACTCCTGCCTTCTGGGTGGAGACGTAACTGAAGTCACTTGACACTTCGGCACTCTTCTGCCGGGTTTCCGGATTCATTCGGGATTGGGTTTTTAAAAACAAAAAATTTTTACCCTTGCCTGGCCCAAATGCAAAAATGAAAATAGACATCATATTAAACTACAGTGATTGTCCAATATGGTGAATTGCTACTGTCATGGTGGGTGTTGTCATTTAAGTCAAAAAAGGCGTTCAATACAGGATCAACTGGACTTTATTTGTTGCAGAAAACGTTTCGACTTCTGTCCAGAAGTCTTTTTCAATTCTGAATGAATGAAAGCTGTGAGAACGAGAAGTTTTATACAAGCCACGCACCAACATATGAAATTGGAAACTGAAATAACACCACAAAATACCTAACATGCCCATTCTATTTAAATTGACAAAACAAAACAACACATCACACCTGGGGGTTTGTAACACATACATGTAAATTGAAAGATCACACCTTAACAGTAGGAGGTTCCCTTGAGGTCTCTGGTAGAAGACACAAACTGTATGTAAATTGACACAAAACACCTCCCAAACAACAACAGAGGCTACTCAGAGAAACTTTGTTAGTCTAATTTACAGACAAGACATCCCTGCTCCCATCCAGTGTAAAACGTTTCGGAATCAAATCCAAAACTGAGTTATAAGTCTTAGAAAGTTGAAATCTCAGACCTCCTCCTCTGTTAAGAGAAGGTTTTTCTCTCTTAACATACAAAGCTTCCTTCACCCCCCTCTCAAACCATCTGTGTTCTCGGTCCAAAATTTGAACATTCTGGTCCTCAAATGAGTGACCCTTGTCCGTGAGGTGGAGGTGAACAGCTGAGTTTTGTCCAGAGGAGGTAGCTCTCCTATGTTGAGACATTCTTTTGTGGATAGGTTGCTTCGTTTCTCCGATGTAACGGTCTGAGCAGACTTCGCTGCACTGGACTGCATAAACCACACCACTCTGTTTGTGTGTGGGGGTTTGGTCTTTAGGGTGGACCAACCTCTGTCTGAGAGTCCTGCTAGGTTTGAAATGTACTGGGATGTTGTGTTTGTTGAAAATCCTTCTGAAATTCTCTGAGACTCCAGCAACATAAGGAATGACAATGTTTTTCCGTCTGTTAGACTTTTTCTGTTCATTATTGTGTTTAACAGATTTCCTTGCTGACTTGACAAAAGCCCAGTTGGGATATCCACATGTTTGCAGAGATTTTTTGATGTGTTTCTGTTCCTTTTCCTTCCCTTCTGTCTTCGTGGGGATGTGTTCTGCCCGATGCTGTAAAGTTCTGATGACAGAAAGTTTGTGCTCCAGTGGATGGTGAGAGTCAAACAGGAGATATTGGTCTGTGTGGGTTGGTTTTCTGTAAACTTCAATGTTGAGACTGTCATCTCCCTCCATATGCACCAAACAGTCCAAAAAAGGCAGCTTATTGTCGTTAGCATCCTCTCTGGTGAACTTGATGTTGTTATCAACAGAGTTAATGTGTCTGGTGAACGCTTCCACCTCCCTGGCTTGGATTTTGACACAGGTATCATCCACGTATCTGAACCAATGGCTTGGAGTTGTCCCCTCATAGGAGTTTAGGGCTCTCTGCTCCACTTCCTCCATGTAAAGATTAGCAACAATGGGTGACACTGGAGATCCCATGGCACAGCCGTGCTTCTGTCTGTAAAAACTGTCATTGAACTTGAAATAAGTGGTGGAGAGGCAGAGATCCAGCAGGGTGCAGATGTGGTCTGGGGTTAAGTTGGTCCTTTTGTCCAAATCCTTGTCCTGTAGAAGTCTTTTTTTGACGGTTTCTACTGCTTCAGAAATGGGTATGCATGTGAACAGAGAGGTCACATCATATGATACAAGAGTTTCTCCCGGGGTCAGCTTCAAATGTTGAACTTTGTTGGTGAAATCAATGGAGTTTCTAATATGATTTCACCAACAAAGTTCAACATTTGAAGCTGACCCCAGGAGAAACTCTTGTATCATATGATGTGACCTCTCTGTTCACATGCATACCCATTTCTGAAGCAGTAGAAACCGTCAAAAAAAGACTTCTACAGGACAAGGATTTGGACAAAAGGACCAACTTAACCCCAGACCACATCTGCACCCTGCTGGATCTCTGCCTCTCCACCACTTATTTCAAGTTCAATGACAGTTTTTACAGACAGAAGCACGGCTGTGCCATGGGATCTCCAGTGTCACCCATTGTTGCTAATCTTTACATGGAGGAAGTGGAGCAGAGAGCCCTAAACTCCTATGAGGGGACAACTCCAAGCCATTGGTTCAGATACGTGGATGATACCTGTGTCAAAATCCAAGCCAGGGAGGTGGAAGCGTTCACCAGACACATTAACTCTGTTGATAACAACATCAAGTTCACCAGAGAGGATGCTAACGACAATAAGCTGCCTTTTTTGGACTGTTTGGTGCATATGGAGGGAGATGACAGTCTCAACATTGAAGTTTACAGAAAACCAACCCACACAGACCAATATCTCCTGTTCGACTCTCACCATCCACTGGAGCACAAACTTTCTGTCATCAGAACTTTACAGCATCGGGCAGAACACATCCCCACGAAGACAGAAGGGAAGGAAAAGGAACAGAAACACATCAAAAAATCTCTGCAAACATGTGGATATCCCAACTGGGCTTTTGTCAAGTCAGCAAGGAAATCTGTTAAACACAATAATGAACAGAAAAAGTCTAACAGACGGAAAAACATTGTCATTCCTTATGTTGCTGGAGTCTCAGAGAATTTCAGAAGGATTTTCAACAAACACAACATCCCAGTACATTTCAAACCTAGCAGGACTCTCAGACAGAGGTTGGTCCACCCTAAAGACCAAACCCCCACACACAAACAGAGTGGTGTGGTTTATGCAGTCCAGTGCAGCGAAGTCTGCTCAGACCGTTACATCGGAGAAACGAAGCAACCTATCCACAAAAGAATGTCTCAACATAGGAGAGCTACCTCCTCTGGACAAAACTCAGCTGTTCACCTCCACCTCACGGACAAGGGTCACTCATTTGAGGACCAGAATGTTCAAATTTTGGACCGAGAACACAGATGGTTTGAGAGGGGGGTGAAGGAAGCTTTGTATGTTAAGAGAGAAAAACCTTCTCTTAACAGAGGAGGAGGTCTGAGATTTCAACTTTCTAAGACTTATAACTCAGTTTTGGATTTGATTCCGAAACGTTTTACACTGGATGGGAGCAGGGATGTCTTGTCTGTAAATTAGACTAACAAAGTTTCTCTGAGTAGCCTCTGTTGTTGTTTGGGAGGTGTTTTGTGTCAATTTACATACAGTTTGTGTCTTCTACCAGAGACCTCAAGGGAACCTCCTACTGTTAAGGTGTGATCTTTCAATTTACATGTATGTGTTACAAACCCCCAGGTGTGATGTGTTGTTTTGTTTTGTCAATTTAAATAGAATGGGCATGTTAGGTATTTTGTGGTGTTATTTCAGTTTCCAATTTCATATGTTGGTGCGTGGCTTGTATAAAACTTCTCGTTCTCACAGCTTTCATTCATTCAGAATTGAAAAAGACTTCTGGACAGAAGTCGAAACGTTTTCTGCAACAAATAAAGTCCAGTTGATCCTGTATTGAACGCCTTTTTTGATTTTATCATGTCCTGGATGACTGAGAATCTTCACCAGCACGTTGTCCTTTAAGGCTCTGGATGTGGTAGGGCTGTCTTGGTTGACACACCTTTGTAACATCGCGTGAACATCAGGGGTAGTACTACTGGATTGGCAGACTGGGGAGGTAGTCCCTCTCTTCAAAAAGGGCAACTGGAAGGTGTGCTCCAATTATAGGGGCATAACTCTATTTAACCTTCCTGGTAAGGTCTATTCATGGGTACTGGAAAAACGAGTCAGATCGTTGGTCGAACATGAGATTCAGGAGAAACAATGGCCCTCATTCACGAAAATGTTCGTATTTTTATCCTAAATTTCTCCTACTTTTGTTCGTACGAAGCGTTCGTACGAACATGCCACGTCAGATTCAACAAAGTCTTCTATCATGAGGAAACGTGTGTAAATGGCTTGCGTAAATATGATGAATCCCACCTGTTCTAAACAGCTGCGCGTGCACGCGGAAATGTCATTTACATAATCCCCACCCCTCAAAACACCATATAAGGCTACTTTCCTGCCTCAGACAGCAGGAAGTGTCCATTCATTCAAACTCAAGAAGTAAAAAGAAGAACTTTACGCGTTCGGAGTTCTGCTCTCAGTCGCGCACTGCTACCCCCCCCCGCAAGTGTCGGATGTGTTTTTGAACAGAAGCATTTTAAAGTGTCTCGAAACTACAGTTAACTTCATATTAATATAGTGCATGTTCTCCCGTGGGTCGTACAGTATCAGAAATCAAGAATAAATGGTTTGATCTGAAAATGGCTTCAAAAAAACATCTCGCCGCAGCACGGACAGGAGGTGGTGGCAGGAGGTGGTCAAGACGCGTGCCAACATGACAGGAGGTGGTCGACATGAGTGGCGCGGCCGAGCGGGGGGGGGACGTGGCGTGGCGCACGGTGGTCGACATGAGTGGCGCGGCCGCGCGGGGGGGGGGCGTGGCGTGGCGCACGGTGGTCGACATGAGTGGCGCGGGGGGGGTTGAAGCCGCTTCTTTTAATTTAACAAATTTGTGTCGTTGCATTTAATTCTTTTTAAACTCAGAATATTTTCTGAGTAACAAAATATGAAGTTATTAGTGAAGGAAGTCCGTCTGGATAACAGCGGACCGACTCCTCGTAAATTATACGACAGGTCCGGACCACTCGTAAATTTTGTTCGTATCTGAAAAAAATCCTAGGATACGAAAACATTGTTGAATGCCACAAATGATCCTAAATCACTCGTACTCACAGTTTAAGAATAAATCTGTGCGTACGAACGGTTCGTGAATGAGGGCCAATGTGTGTACTGTCCTGGCTGTGGAACACTGGATCAGCTCTTTACCCTCACTAGGGTCCTCAAGGGGCCATGGGATTTTGCCCATCTAGTCTACATTTGTTTTGTGGACTTGGAGAATGCTTTCAACCATGTTCCTTGGGGTACACTGTAGAGGTGCTCCGTGAGTATGGGATTGGGGACCCGCTGCTACGGGCTGTTCCATCTCTATACAAGTGTTGCACGAGTTTGGTTCGCATTTCCTGTAGTAAGTCGGACTCCTTCAGGGTGGGAGTTTGTCACTACCAAGGTTGCCTGTTGTCACCAATTCTGTTCATAACGTTTATGGACAGACTTTCTTGGTGCAGCCAGGGGGCGAGGGGAATCTGGTTTGGTGGCCTCAGGATTACATTTCTGCTCTTTGCAGATGATGTGGTCCTGTTGGCATCATCCTACCATGACCTCCAGCTCTCACCGGAGCGGTTCACAGCCAATTGTAAAGCAACTAGGATGAGAATCAGCAATTCCATATCTGAGGCCGTGGTCCTCATTCAGAAAGTGTGGATTGCTCTCTTTGGGTAAAGTGTGAGGCTCTTCCTCAAGTGGAGAAGTTCACGAATCTTGGGGTTTTGTTCATGAGTGAGGGAAGAATGGATTTTGAGATTGACAGATGGATTGGTTCAGCTTCTGCAGTATTGCGGACTCTGTGCTGGTCCCTTGTGGTGAAGAGGGAGCTGAGCTGTCAGGGAGCCGAGCTGTAAGGTGAAGCTCTCTGTTTGACAGCCAATCTACATTCCTACCCTCACCTATAGCCACGAACTTTGGGTAATGACCAAACGAATGAGATCATGGATACAGGCATTAAAAATGAGTTTCCTCCGCAGGGTAGGTGGACTCTCCCTTAGAGATAGAGTGGGAAATTTAGTCATCCATGAGAGACTTGGAATAGTTCCGCTGCTCCTCCACATTCAAACGTACCATTTGAGGTAGTTCAGGCATCTATTCAAATTCAATTCAGTTTATTTATATAGCACCAAGTCACAACAGAAGTCATCTCAGGGCACTGAAATTCATATATAAAAATAAGTTTATAGAAACATTCATATATATAAAAACAACCAATTTAATACAATTTATCTGAGGAGCAGACTGCTTTCAGCTTAACTCTATCGCAGAACTCTCATCTTGAGCAAGCATGAAGGCAACAGTGGAAAGAAAAACTCCATCGTGAGGAAGAATCCTTTAGCAAAACCAGGATCAGGACAAGCGGCCACATGCGTCGACTGGCTGGGTTTGGTAGGAACAGATACACAATGGCAGGTCAAGAATCACATTAAGATAGAAATAGTATCAAGTGAAAAATGTTCAATTTTAGCAAATCATTTAAGGAAATTAGGTCACTTTATCCTCTAGTAATCTAAGTTTAAGATAGCATGACAGGCTAACCTTAATTATAGGATTGATCAAAAAGGAAAGATTTAAGCCCAGTCTTAAAACTGGACAATGTGTTAGCCTTACAGACAGAAATTGGAAGTCGGTTCCACAAGAGAGGAGCCTGATAACTGAAAGATCTTCTTCTCATTCTGCTTTTGGAAACTCTAGGGACTGCAAGTAAGCCTGCAGTCAGAGAGCAAAATGCTCTGTTAGGAAAATATGGAACAATATGATCTCAAATACAAGATGGAACTAGGTTGTTGAGAAGTTTGTAGGTTAGAAGTAAAACTTTGAATTCAATTCTGTACTTGACAGGGAACCACCCATCCATCCATCCATCCATTATTTTCCACTTATTCCAAAGTCAGGTTGCGGGGGGGTGGGGGGCAGCAGCTTGAACAGGGAGGCTCAGACATCTTTTTCCACAGCCACACACACTTTAACTCACACACCGTTAACCCCTCATCCACAGCCTTTCTTTCCACAGCCACCTTTTCCAGCTCTTCTGGGAGGATTCCAAGGTGTTCCCAGGCCAACTGAGAGACATAGTTTCTCGAGTGTGTCCAGGGTCTTCCCCAGGGTCTACTCCCAGTTGGACATGCCCGAAGCACCTCCTTAGGGAGTCAGCCAGGGGGCATTCTTACCAGATGCCCGAACCACCTCAATTGGCTCCTCTCCACATGGAGGAGTAGCAGTTCTACTCTGAGTCTCTCCCAGAAAACTGAACTTCTCAACCTATCTCTAAGGGAGAGTCCAGCTACCTTGCAGAGGAAACTCATTTCAACCACCTGTAGCCACAATCTCATTCTTTCGGTCACTACCCAGAGCTCTTGACCATAGCTGAGGGTAGGAACATAGACCAACCAGTAAACAGAGAGCTTTGCCTTACAGCTCAACCCTCTTTCACTACATCGGACTGGTACAGAGTCTGCAATACTGCAGATGCTGCAACAATTGGTCTGTCAATCTCACACTCAGTTCTTCCCTCACTCATGAACAAAACCCAGAGATACTCAAACTCCTTCACTTGAGGCAGAATCTCACCCTCGACCTGAAGAGAACTATCCACCTTTTTCTGGTTGAGAATCATGGCCCCAAATTTGGAGGTGCTAAATCTTATCCCAGCCGCTTCACACTCAACTGCAAACCGCTCCAGTGAGAGTTGAAGATCATGGCACAATGACCCTAACAGGACCACATCATCTGCAAAGAGCAGAGATGGAATCCTGAGGCCACCGAATTGTAAACCCTCTGCCAGCTGGCTGCACCGAGAAATTCTGTCCATAAAAGTTATGAACAGAATCGATGATAGCGGGCAGACCTGGCTGACTCCAAATCCCATCTGAAGATGTACGACTTAAGGCTGGGGCAAAGCTCCGCGCTCGAGCGAGCTCGAGCGAGAGCGAGCGCGGCGCCCCGCTGTGTGAGCACCGTGCGAGCGCCGCTTGCACAAGCCTTTGAACACTCGTGCAAGCGTGCACGGTCTTAAAAAAAAGAGCTTGGTGCGTTCGCGCGAGCCTTCAAAGGCTTGTGCAAGCGGCGCTCGCACGGCGCTCACACAGCGGGGCGCCGCGCTCGCTCGAGCGCGGACCTTTGCCCCAGCCTTTACTACCGGCAATGTGAACCAAACTCTCTCACCGCTTGTATAGGGACTGAACAGCTCATAACAACGGGCCTCCAATCCGATACTCACAGAGCCCCCCNCACACACACACACACACACACACACACACAGTGTACCCCGAGAAACACAGGCAAATGCCTTCTCCAAGTCCACAAAACACATGTAGATTGGATGGGCAAACTCCCCTTCGAGGACCCTTGTGAGGGTAAAGAGTTGATCCAGTGTTCCACGGTCAGACCGCAACCCACATTGTTCCTCCAGGATCTGAGTTTCGACCAATAACAGGGAGCCAATGGAGAGAAGCTACAACTGAAGAAATATGATCTCTTCTACTAACTCCAGTTAAGACTTTGGTGGCAGTATTTTGAATTAACTGCAGACTTTTTAAAGAAATATTTGGACACCCAGAAAACAAACCATTGCAATAGTCCAGTCTAGACGTGACAATCTGAAAGTTATGCACCATAACTCATGTTCCCTGAAGGAAGGGAACGAGGTGCAACATACTTGCTATGGGAATTGCGCCCCCGCGCGATTACCTGAAGGAATATACTCACGCCTTAAGTCTTAGGGGCGTCACTGCCGCGCCAGAGGCCCCGCCCTCTGGGTACTTAAGCGGCTTGCGCCCCTCTATCTTCCTCAAAGTTGCACTTCACCGAGCTTTCAGCATTGAAAAGGGCCAGCTATGTTGCACCTCGTTCCCTTCCTTCAGGGAACATGAGTTATGGTGCATAACTTTCAGTTCCCTTTCAGTTGGTCTCTCGGTGCAACATACTTGCTATGGGAACGTAATCCATTCACGCCCTTGAAATGCTCAGTGAAATGCATGCTAGAGTGAACGTCTGCCCATGACCAGCAGGCATCCCAAGGCTGCTTTCTATTGAGTATTAGAAAGGACAGCCTGAGTGACGTCACCAGCAGTAACATCCAAATTGTACTGCTTTGCAAAAGTATTTAATGAGCTCCAATTCACAGTAGCACAGATGTCTGCGGTTGGTACACCCCTGAATAATGACCAGGAAGTAGCCAAGCCCTGAGTGGAGTGAGCATGCACTCCAGAGGGCACCTGTTAACCTTTGCTACTGTAGGCCCTTTTAATAGAATAGAATAGAATAGAATAGAATAGAATACATCTTTATTGGCATCGTCATTGCACCGGGGCATAAAACATTGTAATTGGCGCACACACCGTCCTTGAGAGGGGACATGCGCACGGAAGCCGCAGCAGAAATTAATCTGCGCCGCCAAACAATCAGATATGGAAAAAAAGGAAGGTTACAATAGGATAATCAGTGGTATTCAAAAAAGAATCTATCACATTTTGTCTTAGGACATTCTATGATACAGTCAAAAAACTCTACCAGCTCAAGCACAAGATAAGACAAATCACATGTTGCATTTTGGTGGCGGAGCAGTGAGATAAGTCTGTGAACAATCGTCCAGATAGAGCACAGTCTGCAGATGGACTCAGCCAGCTCTCATCTGAAAGCACACAGAGAGCTCTCGGGGGGTGGGGGGTGCGACAGTTCTTTCCAGTAGCTCAGACTCCAGGAGAGATTTGCAGTCAGCCTTTGTTCAAGGTTACTTGGGGTGTCCCGATTAGATTAGTTGATTTATTTATTCTTCAGGGCAGGCTACAGTGTACTCTTACTGTTAGCCTTGAGTCCAGGTGCTGTCTGAAGTCCAATTCGTCCAAATTATGTGAGCTTTCATTCAACCCGAGCTACGGGTCCCCGTCTCCCCCCTGGTGTAGCCCGCTCGGCTGTGAACGAGTCCCAAACCGCACCGCAGGTCTGCGGTCCTCCACGACCGTTCCCATCGTGCGATTAAGCTCGAACAACAGCTGGTTCATTGAGGTCACAGCTCGGATCAAAGACTCGTTCTGAGCAGGAAGTTTCGACAGTGCGTTGATCGCCGCGGAAGTCTTCCTTAGTTTTTAGTAGCAGAAGCCCCCGCACAAGCCAAAGAGCAGCGCACCTGCTACCATAAATCCAATTATATACAGATCTTCCACGTCCTCGACCGAAAGAACGGTCAAACACATAATTTTCCACTCTCCCCACGAATCAATGATGTACCCGGCCGCATGCATGTCGAGGGGGCACGTTGGTTCTCCTGGTCCGGAGCGCTTCGTGGAAAAAAAAAAATTATCGATAGAAGAGAGAGCCCACGCGATTAAATCCATGTTCCAAATTGCTTTGAGCGAGCACTGAAGATTTGCAGACGAGACAAAAGAGCAAAAGCAGGGAGGAGGAAACATTAGGGCAAGAGAGGAGCAGAGATGCGACCTGCTTCGCCAAGAGCCGAAAGTAGACCTAATGGCCTCAGTCACCCAATGTGAGAGGCATTGTTTTGATAGGGCTCTCCCGGTAGCAGGTGCTGCAAAGCAGACGAACAGTTGGTTTGTTTTCCTCCATTCGGCTGTTCTCTGAATGCAGGTGCGTAAAGCCCTCACTGGGCAGAGAGCCTGTAGCCTTTCCTATTCCTGAGTGAGGACAGGGGCAGGTAGAAATGAGGAGAGATCAAAGTCTAGACTCCTATGGGTCAGGGTCAAGACCTTGGGAGTGTATGCGGGATTAGGCCTTAGTGTGACCTTTGACCCGTCAGGGGTGAATCTGGTACACATTGGGTGTACAGATAATGCGTGGAGGTCACCCACGCGTTTCGTCGAGCAAAGTGCCAGGAGTAGAGCAGTCTTATAAGATAGTAAATCTATCTTAATCTTGCTCAGTGGCTCGAATGGAGAGTCGCAGAGCGCCCCTAGGACCAGGCCAAGATCCCAACCAGGGGTCAGGGTCCTGCTTGGTGGTTTAGTCCGTAGCACACCTTTCATAAATCTTATTATGATTGGATGTGCTCCAGGCATCCTTTGTCCCCAGCCTTCATGACAGGCTGAGATCACTAATAGAAAAACTTTAATCGTTGAATAAGAATGACCTTTCTCTAGTAAGTCCTGAAGGAAGGTCAGGAGCTACGCCAAGTCGCATGCATAAGAAATAATATTTCTTTCTGCGTACCAAGCTTCAAAGATGCGCCACTTTTGTGCGTATAAAGATTGTGTTGATCCAGCACGGGCATTTTGTATGGTCAATACCACATTTTCTGGCAATCCTGACGCCATCAACCTGTCCTTTTCAGCTAACAAGCTGAGACTTTTGGCAGTTCCTGGCCTAGGTGGCTATACTGCCCCCTCTGGTGACACAGAGGTTGTTAACCTCTGGGGGTCAACCAGGTTGGGAAGGAGGGCTCCTTGCTGATGTGCTCCCCAGTTACCCTGCTCAGGGTTAATCAAGGGCTGATGTAACCTGTCATCCTTATTAGACAGGTTTGGAGCATAAAGTCCATTGTCCACCTCCAGTTCTGGAGTCCTGCTGTGAGACTGTGAGTCACTCAAATGAGCAGATCTCCTAACACCAATCTTTTTCTGAGATGGTCCAGTCTACTGGTCCTTGGCTACAATGGAGCAGTGGTACCAGATAAACCAACCGAGGCTTGTGTTTCACCCTCTGAGAGAGTTATCTTTGAAAGCAGATTTGAATCAGAACAGAACGGGAGGTGCCATGCTGTCTGATTGTTGCTTGGGCAATGCTTGTCCCTTGTTAATAACAAAGGAGCGGATAGGAAAGGATACTCATAAAAGTTATGAACAGAATCGATGATAGCGGGCAGACCTGGCTGAGTCCAACTCCCATCTGAAGATGTTCGACTTAAGGCTAGGGCAAAGCTCCGTGCTCGAGCGAGCGCGGCGCCCCGCTGTGTGAGCACCGTGCGAGCGCCGCTTGTACAAGCCTTTGAACACTCATGCAAGCGTGCACGGTCGTAAAAAAAAGAGCTTGGTGCGTTCGCGCGAGCCTTCAAAGGCTTGTGCAAGCGGCGCTCGCACGGCGCTCACACAGCGGGGCGCCGCGCTCGCTCGAGCGCGGACCTTTGCCCCAGCCTTTACTACCGGCAATGTGAACCAAACTCTCTCACCGCTTGTATAGGGACTGAACAGCTCATAACAACGGGCCTCCAATCCGATACTCACAGAGCCCCCC
>JBBPBX010056376.1:0-15119 GCA_038048925.1 Garcialebias charrua
AAAAGGTTTTATTTGACCTGGTTTACTTTGTTGTCAACAAGATTTTTTACAGTTCCTTACAGCAGGTTCTCAGAATACCCTGCCTTGTGAATACTTCTTCTAGTTTTATGTCTGTAGTGCTCAAATATTGTGATTTTAATACACTGAGAGACATAAAACAGGGTAAGCTCAGTGTCAGGTTCAGAGGGCAGCTGGCTTGTTCTGCCATATTTTACTAATGTAATCTAACACAGATAACGAGGGGAGACTTGTACAGTAAATTAATTCTAATGATGGATTTAGAGATTTTATGTTGTACTTCTTTGAGTTTCAGTTGATTATTTCACGTGGTGCTACTCAGCCTACTAAAAACATACTATTAAAGAGACTCTTTGGGCAGTCAAAAGGATTTTAAATAATGTACAGTACACCCATATCATATACCTCAAAACCAGCTGGACAATAGGACTTTTGTTTTTACAGATCTTTTCGCATGTGTAAATTACTTTCAAAATATTAACAGTTGAAGCTTCAGTCACCAGAAGAAAAAAGTTCACATTTTTACTTTCAGTTTGCAATGAAAGTACTACTTGAACTTTGATATTACTGTAAAATCAGGGACATGTTCAACTAATTTGATGTGCATCTTCTGAAGCTGCATTCATGGTTTAGTATTTTTCACATTCAGGGCCTCATCTTTGCATCCTGAATCCCTCAAACGTTCTTGTTTTATTTAGTTCACGCAGAAAATTGGGGTTTTGTGGGGAAAAGATGCCGTCTGTTGTTTTTTTAACTTGTGTTGAGGATGTTCTTTCAAACGTAGTTGGAACAAATATGCACTGAGTCGAGTTAAAGGGAATGATATGAACTAAGCTAATCTGTTTGAGGCAAGGACTTTAGCTGTACGTCTTTGTGACCGAGTATAGTCCAATTTATTTATAGCCACTAAGTAGTTCATTATGTCTCTTTCTATTCCATTTAATTGATAACAGAAATCATCAAATTCATGTAACGACACACCATTTCCTTCACATATTGACTTTATGAAAGCACTTCAGTTCTTTTGTAGGAAGTTTGTAATAAAAAATAGCAAAAGGTTTTATTTAAAAAAATATACATGGTAAAAAATATATAAATTATGTTACACTGTACATACCAAGAATTTGTATCGCAGGAGTATAACTCATGGTTTGATATTCATGTTAGGCTCTTTGTTGTCTTTCAAAACTAAAAAAATAAGTTAAAAAAAACTTTTGTTTTCCAAATTAACAGAGACATTAGCTGGAATATTGGGAATGTTTCTGTAAATATCCACTCTTTGTTTACAGTTCTAGACTTATGGTAGCTCAGTCATTAGATGAACTCGTTTTGTAAAATACACCTACATGATGTAAAATGAATTTGCTTGTACAGGACCCAGCTACAGTAGCAGGCTGTGATAGGAAAGCGGGTTAAAAGCATAGCCATACTTGAAGATGTTTCAGCCTTACTTGAATGACCTCCTTTGACTCAACGTGTGCATTTCCTGCACTTAGCTCCAAGGTTAAGCTCAGTTAGACACTAACGCTTGATTAAAAACTAAAAAAGTTTCTGTTTAGGGCTTAAGTTCTCTCAGTTTGGTATGCTAAAAAAGAATAAAGGATGGTGTGAATACTATAAGTATTGTAATGTACTGGATGCAGGTGATCTGAAAACTGTTTATTGTATCATTCCTGATGTTGCTTATATGTGGGTGTTGTTTTTTTTAAATAAAACTTATATTTATTTAAAACACTTTCATGGCTTATTCTGAGTCACTGTTTATGATAGCCTATATATTGAAGTTGTTTGTCCAAGAACAGATAAAATGGGTCAGAATATGTCCAAAATGTTTTTATTTCACCAAACAGCAGAAACAGGTTGGACAAACAGTGCGTTGCTGCAGGATGAACCTGATTTCAGGTGTAGAGTCAGATTCCTGCCTTACTGTCCCTCTTGTCCAATGTTAAAAGAGCTATCTGCTGACAGTCTGTGTGTGTTGGGTTTTGTTCTTTGATAGTTTATAATAAAAATATAAACCCACCAGCAGCACCAACTGAGGACTTTCCTCCGACGTTGAGACGTCCTGACAGGAACGCTGATGGCTTCACACAAAATGCCACTTGTCCACTGGGGACAGTTAAGAGAAAAATATAAAAGCATTGAAATATGATGAAAGTCATCTTCATGCTTTAATCAATGTGTGTTTACCTTCTGACGACACGGGCTGGGCACTGCCAAAAACAGGAGCCTGAAAAAATACATCTAATTATTGTTACTGTGATTCTTTGATTCTTTTATGTTTGTAGGAAAAGTTCTGACCGAGTGGACAACTCCTCTGGCCTCGTCTTCATCACATCTGAAGGGGCTGTCGCAGCAGGACAAGTTTTTACTGAACGATAAAAAAAACAAGTCAGTTTCCTACTAGCGATCAGATCAAACAGGCAGCAGAAGTTTTTAGTTCTCATTTACCACTCAATGCCTCCAGCATTGGTTTGTTTCTGTACCAGGGCTTTCCAGTGCTTGTGGGCGGAGTTAATGATCTGAACTGCAAAGTCCTGTCAGCAGAGAGCAACTGGTTTAATTTTTCAACTAAATAATCGCAGCCCATTCAGTTTTAGTCCCAACGAACAGCTACACCGTGGACTGGGACCACCTGCTGTCAGGTTTTTGGTTTTATTTCTATGGAAACTCACCTTGTCTTTGAACTGTCCATTGAACCCAAACTGGTTCTCAGGTTTTCCATCGGGCACTTTATACTTCCTGAACCAGTTGACGGTGGCCTCTAAGTGACCTGGACGGGTCGTTCTGACATCCTCTATGCCTGACCAGAAAATAAATGTTTAAATGCAGAAATTAGGGATCAAAAAATATTATCATCTTTAAATTTACACTTGATGTATAAAGCTTTAAGGACAGTTTGGATTAAACCAGATCTGAAATACTAAGAAACGGCCACAATGGAAAAAAACTAACCAAGAACGGCCCTAAACACAGAATCTGTTCCATAAATATAAACAAAACCATGTTGACAATAAAAACTCCACGGGATGTTTAATGTTGCACAGAAACTCCATGAAGTCCAACTGTTTTATAGTTCCTTCATGAGGTAGGGATGAGATTAAGAGTTGTTATGGGTCAGTAAAACCATCATCTCATCTCATATTTGCTTTTGTTTCTTACTCCAGGTTGTTTTTGTCAAGCATACAGTTTAAGATACAGATTTAGGTGACAATAACTTCTGAGAAGACTTATGTAAGACTGCAAATGGAAAGTTTTGACTCAGATTCATGGTGAATAGAACACCCACAATTCAGCTTTGCAGCATCTGGGTCTTTAGCATTGATGGCGATGACCTTCCAGTCCATCTCTCCCTCGTCAATCATCGCCAAGATGCCCAGCACTTTTACCTGGATCACTTGACCCGGACAGCACACCTTAGGAACGGATCAGGAACAAATATGAACAGCTGAATTCTTTCAAACTTTCTTTATACAGTACAGGTTAATCCCATTGAGTCTCGGGGACTCATTTACAAGAGAGACCTGATTGTTCCGACAAAGAAACGTGGAGTTCTGATGGACATCGTACCTGAGTGCCAATGTCACAAACATCAATCGGATCGTTGTCTCCGCAGCAGTTTGTCTCTCCGTCCTCGCAGTTTGGGTCTTCCCATGTCTTTACCGAGAAAGAGTTCAAAAGCACACAAGAAGTTCAACATTTCTGGACAAAAAAATTTACCAATATTAAAACGCACATAAACAGAACGGAATAGGAAGTGTGTGTCTTAATTAAACCTTCAGGGTTTCTGCAGGTTTGAACAACTCAAATTTAAGACCTTTTAAGACCCTTTTTAAGACCAGTATGAATCAAATTTAAGACCTATTCACAACATATGTACACGACAGAAATGTGCAGAAGAAATGCATAATTACTTAATTACTTGAGAAGTAACTTTATTGAAAAAACGAAACAAACACATTTTACATGCAGTGTTATGGATAATATATGTATGTACAGGTAGTCCCCGACTTACGAGCGAGTTCCGTCCCTAGGGGGCGCTCGTATGTCAAAAATTCGTAAGTAGGATCACATAGTAAAAAAAAAAAAAAAAAAAAAATTTTTTTTTTTTTTTTTTTTTATTTTTTTTTTTATAATAAATGAATACATGTACAGTGCTGGACAGTCAACAAGCACTTGGCCTATCCTAACACAGTTTTTAAAGATGAAGGAATGAGTTGAATTGTCTCCCTTTCACATAAAGTGAAAGTAGCTCCCTTTATGGGAATGGAGCCTGCTGACTCCTTCATCTTTAAAAACTGTGTTAGGATAGGCTAAGTGCTTGGTGACTGTACATTTAATAATAATAATAATAATGAATTCAATTTATAATGCACTTTTCATTAATAAAAATCTCAAAGTGCTACAAAGTGTAACAAAGCAAAGATCAAAATAAAACAAGTGATAAAATCAAATAAAATCAATAATAATATCGACTAAGATCAAAGATAAAATCATGTGGATGCAGATTAGGCTTGCTTAAAAAATAAATAAATAAAACAAGTGATAAAATCAAGTAAAATCATGATATCAGCTAAGATCAAAGATAAAATCATGTGGAAGCAGAATAGGCTTGCTTAAAAAGAAAAGTCTTTATGCTGCTTTTAAAGTCAATCAGTGACTGTGGGAGTCTCAGGTCAGGTACATTTATCTATTTATTAAAAATATACAGTACTGTATATACAGTATTTTTATTTTTTTATTTTTTTATTTATAAATAGATAAATGTACAGTACTGTACAGTCACCAGCACTTAGCCTATCCTAACATAGTTAAGGAGTCAGTTGAATTGTGTCCCTCCTCCCTGCAGGCTCCATTCCCATAAAGGGAGCTTGCTTCCTTTATGTGAAAGGGAGACAATTCAACTCATTCCTTCATTTTTAAAAACTGTGTTAGGATAGGCTAAGTGCTTGGTGACTGTCCAGTACTGTACATGTATTCATTTATAAAAAAAAAAAAAAAGTAAAAAAAAAAAAAAAAAATTTTTTTTATTTTTTTTTTTTTTTTAATGAGATGCATGCTCGTAAGTCCGGGACCTCGTAAGTAAGAGCGCTCGTAAGTCGGGGACTACCTGTATATGATATATGTATGCTTGTATGTGGACTACATAAATCTGAGCTCCTCTCCCTTAGCAAGAATCTCCTCCTCAATGTTCTTCAGCTCAGCTGCTTTATCCTTGCTAGCTCTCCACAGAACGTTTGACTTCGTTATCAACTGAGCCATCTGAGTGCCAGCCTTGCCTTCAGCCTGCTCTGAAAATTTGTCTGCCCATCCATTGAAATGGACACAAGTCTCCTAAGGTCAAGAGGGTCCACACACTCCTGAGGAAAGACAAAAACAAATATGAGACTTCAGACATTGTATTCTGTCTTATTTTGACTGAGACACAGGCCTAAATTATATTCATTCATTCAACCAAAAAAAAAAATCAAATTATTATTATGATAAAAACGAGTCATAAATGAGCAGTGTGGTTTTCGTCCTGGTCGTGGAACACTAGACCAGCTCTACACCCTCAACAGGGTCCTGGAGGGTGCGTGGGAGTTTGCCCAACCAGTTTACATGTGCTTTGTGGACTTGGAAAAGGCATTCGACCGCGTCCCTCGGGGGCTTCTGTGGGGGGTACTCCGGGAGTATGGGGTACCGGGCCCTTTGATACGGGCTGTTGGGTCCCTGTACGACCGGTGTCAGAGCTTGGTCCGCATCGCTGGCAGTAAGTCAGGCTCGTTCCCTGTGAGAGTTGGACTCCGCCAAGGTTGCCCTTTGTCACCGATTCTGTTCATAACTTTTATGGACAGAATTTCTAGGCGCAGCCAAGGTGTTGAGAGGATCCGTTTTGGTGGCCTTAGAATCGCTTCTCTGTTTTTTGCAGATGATGTGGTCCTATTGGCTTCATCAGTTCGTGATCTACAGCTTTCACTGGAGCGGTTTGCAGCTGAATGTGATGCAGCCGGGATGAGGATCAGTTCCTCCAAATCCGAGGCCATGGTCTTGAGCCGGAAAAGGGTAGCATGCCCTCTCCGGGTCGGGGAGGAGGTCCTGCCCCAAGTGGAGGAGTTTAAGTATCTCGGGATCTTGTTCACGAATGAGGGAAAACTGGAGCGTGAGATCGATAGGCGGATAGGTGCAGCGTCCGCAGTGAAGCGGGCGCTGTACCGGTCTGTCGTGGTGAAGAGAGAGCTGAGTCAAAAGGCAAAGCTCTCAATTTACCGATCGATCTACGTTCCCACCCTCATCTATGGTCATGAGCTCTGGGTTATGACCGAAAGAACGAGATCTCGGATACAAGCGGCTGAAATGAGTTTTCTCCGCAGGGTGTCTGGACTCTCCCTTAGAGATAGGGTGAGAAGCTCAGTCATCCGGGAGGGACTCGGAGTAGAGCCGCTGCTTCTCCACATCGAGAGGAGCCAGTTGAGGTGGCTCGGGCATCTGGTTAGGATGCCTCCTGGACGCCTCCCTGGTGAGGTGTTCCGGGCATGTCCCACCGGGAGGAGACCCAGAGGAAGACCCAGGACACGCTGGAGGGACTATGTTTCTCGGCTGGCCTGGGAACGCCTTGGGATTCCCCCAGAGGAGCTGCTCCAAGTGGCTGGGGAGAGGGAAGTCTGGGCCTCCCTACTTAGGCTGCTACCCCCGCGACCCGACCCCGGATAAGCGGACGAAAATGGATGGATGGATGGAGAAGCAGAAAGAAAATATGTAATTATATCTGCTCCCTTTTTCCTCAAAAAGTTAAATTCAAACAAAATCAATACTGAGTCCTCAAACAACAACTTATGTCAACAAACACATATATAAGTTAGTACTACTGTATACTTATAAAACACATTTACAGAAATATATAGCCTAAACAGGTTTATCAAATTTGCATCTGAAAACTAAAGCTGTCATATAAACATGTTTGTTAAAAACAAAACATTTACCGTTAGGCTACTTACTTTTACATGCTTCATTAAGTCATTAGCTGTTGAATGCCCCATGAACTGGGATCCCAGGTATCTGGACTGTACCTGTCCCCCCTCCCAAAAACGCAGGTGTAGGTCCAGCTGCTTGGTTTTGGTGGCTCGATTCAGGCTTTCATCAAACATGAGCACAAACGGTCCAGTCACTTTGGAAATTAGTTCTCTTTTTATAAAGTCTGCTAGTCCAAAGCAGTTTTATCTTTTCCACACTTAAAAGATTTGGCGATGTCCGAGTCTGGAAATATAGTTTGAAACAAGAAAGTTAATTCTCAATAGTCCAGGTATCAAATCCGCTCATTCTCAATCAGCAAACTGGTTGGTCCACTTAAGTTGTTTACTTGGTGGGGTAGCTTCAGTTTGCTTTGGACTACTCTGACTGACGAAGCCCTCTGGAGTGAGGGTGAAACGTTTCTACTAAAAAGAAACTGTCCAGAATAACTGATTGAGAATGAGCGGATAGTTTGAAACAAGTCTCCAATGTCTTCATTTGCGCTGTATGAGTGATGTTTAGTTATCACGTGGAGAATCCAGAGAACCTCCGCTCGTAATGTAGCCTCTGACCCGAAGACAACACGAAGGTCGCGCCTGTTAGCGACGCTAACAGGAGCTGCGGAGCAGTTGTCTCTCCGAGGCAGAGTAGATGAACCAACGCTGGAGCAGCAGAACTGGCTAATAGCGGTCGTCTGTTGCAGGCCTTTCACAGCGCTAATATGCTTGTCACTTTTTGAATGTGACTCTAAAGCCCGTACACCCAATGTTGCGAGTTTAATATTTCTTTTACATACGCAGCAGTAGGCCTCGAAGTCACCGTTTGGCGAAGGCTTTAACCAAACCTTAAAGTCGTCCCTCTCAAGCCAAGTGATGTTGAATTTGCATTTCCCCATGTTAGCAACAGCACGCCGTCTTCTTCTTCTGCTGTTGTTGTTATTCTTTTTCTTCGTTTTATTCTTGCCCGCCGACGATCACGTGACATGGACTCTCACAAAAACTGATTGGCTGCAATGCGTCACATGTTTGTCACGTAGCAAGCTTTTCTTTTTTTTTGGAGCGCTTGAGGCAGGATTACGAGGCGCTCGAAATTAAGACCTCCTCAAAACAAATTTAAGACTTCAACGCAATAATTCGGCAAATTTAGGACCTTTTTAAGACCTAAAAATCGAGATTTTGAAATTTTAGACTTTTTGGGACTTTTTAAGACCCCGCGGAAACCCTGTTTAAAATTAAAAGGTGGGGTTAACTGTCCGTCAGTGACAGAGATGATAAAATGACATGAAAAGAGGTGTTAAATTGCAGTTTCTGTGTTTTTGATTTGAATTTTTATGCTTCTAACAAGATTTATGTATTTGATATGTTTTTAGCGGGTTAACTTAAGTAATTAGGGCTTTTTGTAAAAATAACAAATATTCCTCCCCTTTGATCATGCATCAGGATATTCCTCCTCTTTGATCATGCATCAGGATATTCCTCCTCTTTGATCATGCATCAGGATATTCCTCCTCTTTGATCATGCATCAGGATATTCCTCCTCTTTGTTTACAAGTAAATTATGGGATCAGTGGTTCAGATCATCTCTTCACAGCTCAATTTATGATTTCAACTTTAGCTTTGACGCTGGATTTCCCCTCACATGAGGACGTCTGTCCACTCTCGTCCTCACTGATTTTTTTTTTTTTTTACAGAATTTAACAACAAAAAAATTACTTTTAGAATTTGACGTGTCGTGTCTAACTTTGTTTAGATCCAGAGATTATTTTACTGATTCAGTATCTGATGAGACATCTGAAGTTTACTCGGCTGTAAACAAACAACTCATTATTGTTGACAACAAAACATGACTTCTGATTTTACTCGTTTATTACAAATGATCTGGTAAACATCTGGCAGAGAAAGATGCATATTTAGTGGTTTTTAAATCACAGATTAAAAAAATTGAATCATAAAAAGTAAAACTGTGTATTTTACCGGTTATTATGGCTTTAATGTTAGGGAAGTAACACAACACATTAAAAGGAAGAGTACAGATGAATAATTAGTGAATTCTACCTTTTACAACAAAGACCCCCCACCCCATGCCATAAATCTGACACAGGTGTGTCCTGTCCTGACCTGCGGTAGTGCACCGTAGTTCCAGATGTAGCCTTTATGTGGGAAGATGTTGGCCACATATCTGAGCTTGCCTTTCTTCATGTCTTGTTTGATGGGGTTCAGAGCTTCCTTTGTTGCAATCTGGGAACAATTCAATTCAGTTTACTGTACTGTATTTATATAGTGCCAAGTCCCAACAAAAGTCATCTCAAGGACACTGAACAGAAACATTCATGTATATAAAAAGTAAGTTAACATTTTATATCTGAACATACAATGTTTAGGAATTTAAAAATTAATTTTAAGCTTTTACACAATCGTTAAAGGAATGTTAAGTCTTTATTTATAGCAGCATTAACTTACTGTAAAAATTGTATTTTGTATAAATACTTTTGTACATTGTCAGTAAGTCGTATGTTGAAGGCTGGTGCTGTTTTTGTAGTTAAATGAATGAAGTTGCTACTGGGATGTTGGTGCCAATTTTAACGTGTGTCTGACAAACCGCACTTTGGTCAATATACTGAGACACAACAAACACACATATTTGTACCAAAGGAAGCCTTATACGCAAGTATAACAAAAGACTTGGTCTCTTTGTTGCAGTGCAACGTTTAAATTGTTTAAAACTTATTAGAAGTAAAAACTCACTATTACTGCATTCCTGTTTTCTAACATCAGTTACAGTAAACAACTTTGTGCTGCAGATTAAAAACAACAACAGGATTTCCAGAGTAATACTATTCTAACTCCAGAAAGAGACAAATTACTTTGGTTTAATTGAAAGTGACACATTTCATGACCTGTCCTGCAGGAAGCCGAGAATCGTCAATTACATGAATCTAAAGCAATTTGATCATAAAAGAAACAACAGATATTTATGAAATTTAATTATAAACTGAAGAAACATTACAAATGTGCTCCAGGAAAAAGTGTGATCATAAAGTGAACTCTGAAATATATTTAAAGTATAGGTACGGAGTGTTTACGGCATGTAAACTAAGAAACAATACTTTTGGAAAATCAAGAGTATAATCAAGAGACAAATATTATGTATCCTTCATTCAGATGAGCACATGGGCTCTTTACTCACCTCCATTTTAGCATTCGACCATCGGGGTACCTCCACCACCATGTTGTAAAGCACCTGAAGGACAACATCAACAAAAACAAACGTTGACCAGAACCGTTGTAGTGGGTGAAACGGACTTTGAAACAGCTGGTACCTCACTCTCACTCTTGACTTTCTTAGCTGGAACGTCATCGTCCTGTTAGAAGAAAATAATTATTCCGATTTGTAGTTTGAACTTTGGGTTTCCGTTAAATCTGTTCAGGACTTACCAGGTCTGACTCTGCCATCAGTGGAATATCATGGAACGGGGAAATGTATTTCTCATCAGAGGTTTCTAAAATAAGATGACAAACACATTTCTCAAAAAAGCTCCGGACTGTTTACAGTAAATACTTACTCTGCATAGTAATGTGCTGCTTGATAAAAAAAATATATAAATCTACTACAGTATTAAAGCAGTGAGACTGTTATAGACCTTAATGACAAATGAAAACAAACCTTCTGATAGTCGAGTGTGTCCATTAAAAACATGTACAACTACAGGAATAATTAAATTACATAAATGTCACAAAGAAAAAACAACATGTAAAAAGATAAAGGCCTTGAAAAATCAGTCAGCCTCCAACAAAGCTGGAAACAACTGGATAAACGTGACAAGAATTCAATATCCATTATCCATACGTTTTAATGACAAAAATTTTGCATTACATCCCACGTGACTACACCGGAAGTAACACCATGTAAGGACGGTTAATTACTGTGACAAGCAGCTGTGTTTACCTGTTAGCGCCATTTAAATTATGAAATTAAAAGGAGGACGTTCCCCTCCAGCGTCACTTACTAAAGTAAATGCGGTAGTCGGAGGAGTTGGGTTGTCCTCTTGGCTCCGTTTGATAATGCATCGTTTTTCTGCAGTAATACAGATGTTGCGCGGCTGCTGCTTGTGTGAAGACTTTATTACAAGAAGCAGAAAACCGGGTCAGAACCGGCACCAGGCAACTCAGTGAGGAGCGCAGCAGCAGCGGCCTCATCACTTCTCCTGTCCTGTCGCTTCCGGCTTCCTGTCCACTTCCGCCCAACGAAACCAAAACTTCCGGTCAGGGTTTTTCAAAGTAAAAGGCACATGTACAGACTGTTCTCATGTCAAGGTCATCTTCAATCATGGAGAGAGAAAAATTACTGCATACCGGAAATGTATTTGGGATTATAAAGAGTACAAAGTATAGTATTTTTGATGTATTTAAAACAAGCTCTATTTAAACACACTTGAACAAAAATTAAGCCAAATGCAGAAGTAGACTGTGGAAAATAAAATGTGTCCAGACTTTTCTCAGATCATCAGCAGTAGGTTTAAGCTCCTCTAAAAAAATCAAAAGTTATGGAAGTTTGTGGGTCTGATGCGTTCAGATACCAATTATAATTACCGTAATATTGATGCACGCAGAAATGAGTGAAGGGAGAATTCAGGTGGGCCTGACTGAAGTTGAATTTAATACAACTTTTGTAAAATATATGCAAACTACAACATTTTCCTGTTTGTTTACCAGGTTTTCCCACACAAAACAACAGTTTCCCAATCTTATTGTTGTTATTTTATGCTTTTCAAAAGGCTTGTTTACTCTTGGCTTCCAAGAAGGAAAGACATCAGCAATGGTTATGGACAAGTAATGGTTGCTACATACTGTATTTGGAAATTGGACACCTCCCTGGTGATGTGTGGCTCGGGCATCTGGTTAGGATGCCTCCTGGACGCCTCCCTGGTGAGGTGTTCCGGGCATGTCCCACCGGGAGGAGACCCAGAGGAAGACCCAGGACGCGCTGGAGGGACTATGTTTCTCGGCTGGCCTGGGAACGCCTTGGGATTCCCCCAGAGGAGCTGCTCCAAGTGGCTGGGGAGAGGGAAGTCTGGGCCTCCCTACTTAGGCTGCTACCACCGCGACCCGACCCCGAATAAGCGGACGAAAATGGATGGATGGATGGATGGATGGATGGAAAAGCATCATTCTACAGTTAAAATAACTGTTCACAACAGTAAAACATTCATGGCCATTTTTTTATCTTCACTGCGAGTTTAATTCATTAATGTAAATGTAATGTTGGGCCTGTTTTATGGCAGAGGTGCAGGAAGCTACATCATGGGACACATTAAAGTACAAACTGGGTCATTTAATCAAACCTATCTTCAAGATAAACAGTATTTGAAATGAAATACTTGAACACTGTAAAAACAGGCCATGGAAGCTAAAAACCTCGATAAGTCTCCACTTGAATAATGTACTTTACATCCACCTTTCTGTATTAATTACACCTATCAATCAATCAGTCAACATCATGTAAGCTTGTGATCCTTGAACGTCCAGGAAATGAGTCAGAGTTACATATTTGTCTTTCCTGCAGCTTAAGACTGTGGTTGACGCAAGCTGCCAAATTTGCATAAAAGTGCCAACATTTGTGTTTGAGACAGCAGAGCTCTGGCTTTAAAACCAGATGCCAAACACTTTGGTGCCAAACATTGAGGAAATTATCCTGTCTATATTGATGACATTGGTATTTTCATATGTAAAAATAAAAAGATGTGTGGCTCATTTCAACACATCCTTCCCATTTCCATTTCTACATTGGTCTGCTTGAGTTTTCACAAGACTTTGTTTTGACCCATAAGATTTTATTTCTAAATGAATGGTGTGATTTTGAGACTGCAGCACAGAGTATGGTATACATACAGGCACCAGAAACGAATATTTTGTTGCAGTGTTTAATTGCTCAGGATAAAATTAAATACAGTCTTTGTATTTGTTCAGTGAACTCTGGCTCGTAGAGTGTAAGTCATGGTTGGGTTTTGTTCTGTTAAAATGGTGTAAATCTGGTTTTTCCACAGTTTGAAGCTACTTTGTACAACTTCTGATTCATTCATAGCTTCATCAAAGGCATTCTTTTCTTTCTCTCTTTTTTGTTTTTAATCTCTTCAATCCATCCTGAGATCAAGGTCCATGTGTGTTTGTTAGATCCTGAACAAGCCCCCATTCTACATACCTTGATGGCCTTTCTGAGTGTCAGTCTCTGTTCAAACAGAACAGCTGCCATAAAAAGCTGCTTTATCAAACCTGTTCAGTGCGCTCGTCTCTTAGTCATCTTGAATCTGTTCAAGACTGAGAAGTTTTACCAAACTGGACTGTAAAAGATTGACCTGGTTCAATAAAGTAGATCAGCTCAAATGTTGAAGAGATATACAAGAATGTGGGGTGGACCATCCTGTTTTAGATCTAATTGGTTTGGACCATCCTGAAACATGAGAGTGTTGTTGGATGAGTAATACGTGAGGATTATCCAAGGTGAACCTTTAATGACACATTAGTGACCCGGGTCCCTGCTGATGGCCCAGTAGGTTTGTCTGATCAGCCCAGACCCTGTTTGGTCACGCCTCCTGCAGGTGGACAACTTCCTGCTGGGGTACATTCAAGTCCAAACTCTTCCTTGTGACCTGGAGGAACTGCAGCAGGAAGATGCAGAACACACCAAAATGATTGGTTATTATTTTATTTGTCAACAGAAGGTGAATAATCTTTTTACCAGTGTCTTTAAAACTGTCTGTTAGCAAAATATCCCATTAATTACTGAACACATTCAATGAAATTAATCAGTGCTTGAACATTGAGAGCCTGTTAACTTTTGAAGCCAATCCAGTTCAAATTTGACACCACAACTAATCGACCATAGCCAACAAAAAAAGATGAAAATGCAGCTGTGGGATTCACAGGTTTCCAGCCCCAATCACTTTCTCCACAGCTGCTGTTCATTATAATCTTCCACCACTCAACACCTCTCTCTGACTCTCTGATCCCTTCTGTTGTTTCCCGTTTCCCCTCAGGGCTGTTTTATTCATTTCATATACAAACAATTATTGCAGCCAGTAATCTTAAAGTTTGCTGATAACTCTGTCATCCTGTTCCTTCTCAGCATTGGTGATCCAGACCCTGAGCCTGTGGTCAGGGACTTCACTGAATGGTGTGAGTCTTCCTTTTTTTAAGCGAAATGTTTCTAAGACCAAGGAGATTGATTTTAGAAAAGACTCTTCAGTTGCCACTCATGTGGTCTTTAGAGAGGAGACTGTTGAGGTGGTGCATTAATATAAATATCTGGGAAGTGTTCTCAGTGACAAACTGACCTTTGACTCCCATGTGAACCCACTTTGTAAGAAGGCCCACCGGAGAAATTTATTTTTTATCATAAGCTCTGTGGTTTTAATGTTGATCCTACTTTTATGACAATATTTTATTAATGCTTTATTGAGACTCTTAACTTTCACCTTCATCTGTTGGTTTGGACTTTTGACATGTAAGAACTGGAACAAACTCAGGGGTTGTCAGGTTATGCAGCAAAACTACTGGCATGGCCCTACAGAACCTTGATGATACAAGGTGAGGTCAGTGAACAAGGCCAGGCTGATTCTGGCAGATCCTGATCACCCACTCCATGGTGAGTTCAGGTTGCTTCCATTTGGACGCAGGTTTCTGCTGCCCAGATGTAGAACAAACAGACTGAAAAACTCCTTCATCCCTGTGGAGTTCAGGCTTCTCACTGAACAATGATGATTTCTGTACTGTTATTTTAATGTCTCAATGTCTTGTCTAGTATGATGTTTTATGGGCCTACTGAGTACTGACTGTGAAATAAATTGCCCCTTGGTAATAATAAAGATTATTGAACTTGAACTTGAACACCTGCACCTGATCTGGAAAAACTGCTCTGCTGAGTATTTAAACTCCTGCCAGACATTCTTCCTACGCAGGAACATTATGATACCTCATGGTGGACAGCCGGTAAACTTATTCCTCGAAAACTTTGACTAACTTGTGATTTTTCTTGTGCTTTTTAAGTCCTGCTCCTCTGAGTCTTCTAAGACCTTCTTGCTCATTGTGACCTCGCCCTGTCATCATATTATTCCT
>JBBPBX010056377.1:5845-22100 GCA_038048925.1 Garcialebias charrua
AAACATCCATTATCTTTTACCTGCTTCTTCCATTTTTGGGTCACGGGGGTCGCCGGTGCCCATGTCCAGCAATCACTGTGGGACGGGCAGGGTACACCCTGGACGGGTCGCAAGTCCATCACAGGGACACATTCATTCATTCTTTCAACCTTTATTTAGTCAGGTAAATCTCATTGAGCCTCGTGGACTCATTTACAAAAGCGACCTGCTAAAACTAAAGAATGATGAACAGCAATGGTAGAATTTCCTTAAACAATAAACAATAAATAAAAAAAGAGAGAAATACATAGACTTTTTTTTTTAAACAAAGTATCAAAAACTAGCAAAACATTATAAGGTAGATGTATAAAATCAAAAACAGGAACATATCTGCATTGGTTTTTGCCAGGATTCCAACAGATTCTTGAAAACCATTTAGAGAGGTCAAGGTCGAGAGCTTCAGATCTTTTTGTAAGATATTCCATGAAGCAGGAGCAGAGTAGGAGAAGGCCCTTTTTCCAAGTTCAGTCCTCACTGACGGAACACTGCAGGTAATCATGTCCTGAGAGCGCACGCTGTAGCTGCACTCACGCAAAGACATGTAGGAGGAGATGTATGAGGGCAGCAGACCAAGAAGTGATTTAAAGATGAAAATGTACCAGTGGAAGAGTCTGCGTGAGGTTAATGATGTCCAGTTAACCAGTGAATACAGGGTGCAGTGGTGGGTACGATAATCACAACCAGTTATGAATCTTAGTGCACCATGATAGACAACATCCAACATCCGCAGGGTGCTTGTAGGAGCATTCATGTAGAGAATGTCACCGTAATCAATGGAGGGAAGGAAAGACATAGAGACAAACAATCATTCACTCTCTCACTCACACCTAGGGACAATTTTAGAGTCACCAATCAGCCTAATGCACGTTTATGGTCTGTTGGAAGAAACCATAGTACACGGAGGAAACCCATGCATGCACAGAGAGAACATGCCAACTCCACCCAGAAAGACTTTTGTGAGGTTTCAAGGGTCTATTTTCTTGGAGAATTTAATTTAATTTATTTAATTTAATTTATTCATTTGTATAGCACTTTACACAACCACGGTGATGGTGACCAAAGTGCTTAACAAAAAACAGTGCAGTACTTAAAAAGACAACAGATTAAAAATCAAGAAAAACACAACATAATAGCAAAAATAAAACCAGAAATGTCACCACATATTTAATTACTAAAAGCCAGTTGGAATAAAAAAGTCTTAAGCTTCGATTTAAAAGGGCCAAGGTCAGTAATCTGACGTAGCTCAAGCGGGAGTGTATTCCAGAGTCGAGGTGCGGATGCAGAAAAGGCACGGTCACCCCAACATTTTGTCCTTGGAACAGAGAGCAGGAGCTGTCTGACCTCAGAGACCTGGAGCGGGCGGGGAAACAACAACTCTGTTATACAACGAGGAGTGAGGCCGTTCAGAGCTTTAAAAACAAATAATAAAAGTTTAAAATCTATTCTAAAACGGACAGGAAGCCAATGTAGTGAGAATAATTCAGGTGTGATGTGGTCCCATCTAGGAGTGTTCGTTATAAAAGGCGAGAATTTGCAAGGATTTGTCTAGTGGTTCATAAAATATTTTGCTAACAGACAAACAGTTGATGCCAAAGTTTAAACCAAACCTCTGGCACAATGTGAAGTGCTTGAAGGACGTGGAGACTATTGCTGAATGTTTTCAACATTACTGATTTTCTGTGATACCAGCAACTCAGAAAGTTCTGTTCGTAACAGGTGAATACAACTCACATGGAAAAAAATTAGGAGACAGGACCAAGACTGTTCAGATCTTGGTTTTAAAAAAAAAAGGCTAAACTGCTTCTCCACTACATTGTAGATCAGAAGTTCAAATAATTCACCGATACTTAAATTCTATACCAAAAATCCCGTTCATTAATGGACGAAGAATATTCCCTCTGTGTTTTTGGTCCATGAGACAGAAGAAGCTGTTTGCATCCTGCTGAGACACAGTACGTGATTCAGGACTTTGCAGCCGATTAAAAGAAGGTTAGACAGTAATTTGATTAAAAAAAATATGTAAAAAGATATGTAAAAAAGTATCACATTACTGTATATGTAGAGTGATGAAAGGATAAGAAACAGCCATGCTCATTAAAACTAAAGCATCAAATCACCTTTGAAGTCTAGAGGAATTTATTAATTTGAAATCCAGGTGATGCTAAGCCTGAAAATCTTGACAAGATGAAAAAACACTGAGATTTCTTTATGTTTATGTTTATTAAATTTGTTCATTTTTTTTACAGAAGAAACTATACAAGACAATCTCATTAAATGATAGTGTACAAAATGTAAAAAAATGAAAGGTAGCAGAAAGAAGAATAAATCTTATTATATCTGCCCCTTACTTACAACAATCAGATTAAACAACAATAATCAGCCATGTAAACAATAATAATCTTCAACCAACTTTTTCAACAATCAGATTTAACAATAATAATCTTCAACCAACAGTACAAAATGACTAACTCTTTCTAATTTTCTAATTGATACAATACAAATTTACAACAGTACAAAATGACTAACTCTAATTTTCTAATTGATACAATACACATTACGCTATTTCATATATATTTTTTAACACATTTGTTTTGATCATTTTTTTAAATGTAAAAATTGACTTGGCATTTTTAACTACATTCTCCAAGCCATTCCATAATCTAATTCCCTGGATTGAGGTAGAACGTCCCTTCAAACTGGTTCTGAACTGTGGTTTTACAAACAACTCTGTCCCCTTAAGATTATAACAACTTTGTCTTTTAACAAAGTGCATTTGGATATTTAAAGGTAATGCATTACTTTGAGCTCTATACATAACTGATAAGATATTATAGTCTACTAAGTCATGGAACTTCAATAATTTAAGGTGATAGAATAATGTACTTGAAGGATGACGATAATGCTTTCTAGTGATAATTCTTACAGCTCTTTTCTGTAATACGAATATTGGTTTTGTGATTGTTTTACACGCATTCCCCCAAACATCAATGCAATAGATTAGGTGTGGAACAATGATTGTGTTATACAACAAATATAGAGCCTTATCACTTAATAGGTCTCTGACTTTGTACAGTACTGCAATCGATTTAGCTATTTTTATTCTTACAGAATTTATTGCTAACAATATTAAAATTTTAAGTGCTTTTGAAAAAACCAGTAAACCGTTAATTTGACAGTAGGTGGTGGTAATGCACCATATAATGTTTTCCACACGGAATGAAGAAAAGGCGGAACCTTTGTTTGTGACGGTGACGACCGGACCTTTTTTTGAAGCGGACCATCATGGCTGTTCTTTGGAGGAGAGCGGTGCAGCTCAGTTTCAGGTTTTAATTTTTGTTTTTGCTATTAATTTGTTATTATCCAAAGCAGATTTCTTCCCAAGGGAGAATAGTAACGCACCATGGTAATATCGTGTTTATTAAATAATGGAAAGTTTTCACGTAATGAGGGGAATAAATGACATACGACGTGTGAAGTTTGTAAACAACCTTTTTTTTGTGTGTTTAGCACTCAACAGAGGAAGTAAAATTAGTTTTAAAACTAGCTTCAATCTGTTTAACTGTTCTGTTTCATTAAACCTGATTTGTTTGTTTACAGGAGTTCCGCTCGTTTGCTGTTCAGCATAAAACCTGCAGTTCCCAAATCGAGCAAACTTGTGTTGTCAGGTGTGGCGTCCTTAGCTGTAGGTGGGCTGTGTGCTGTACCTTTCAAGCAGGTGAGTCTACCATTAGATCATTTAAAGTGATTAAAGTACCATTAGATCATTTAAAGTGATTAAAGTAGCAGTGAATGTACCTGAGTGTTTGTTGTTCTGCAGGCTGACGATCTGTCCCACGACTCTCTGGTCAGACGAGCAGCCTCTCTGGTCACAGACAGTTCCAGCACTTTTCTCTCTCAGACCACCTTCGCTCTCATAGACGCCATCACAGATTACTCAAAGGTATGACTCGATGATCAGGTACGGTTTGCATTTACTCTCTGAGAAAACTTTAATAGACCATAACCTAAAGTCAAATTGTCATTTATTGTTTTTATGGTTTTATTTTACTGTTCTGTTTATTTCATTTCATTTATTGATTCATTCATTTTATAATAACAGACACAAAATAAAACAATTTAACACACAGATAACAAGAAAATTAAAATATAAAATGAAAGGTGGCAGATGAAGAAAAAAATCTTATTATATCTGCCCCTTATTTTCTAACAAACAATTCAAACAAACAACTTCATTTAATACAAAAAAACGTATAACTCATTAACTCCCTTAATCACAAGAATTACTATTTAAATTTGTGTCTTCGTTAAACACATTTCCTTAACAATTTATCCTTGATCTTTCTTTTAAATATAGGTATTGGTTTAGCTTCTTTAATGTCAGTTTCCTCTTCCTTCTATAACCTAACTCCCTGAACTATTGCAGTCCTTCCTTTCAAACTAGTCCTATACCTAGGTTTAACAAACATATGAGTTCCCTTGAGATTATAACAACTCAATCGTTTAACAAAATACATCTGAACGTTCAAAGGCAATACATTATTATGAGCTCTATACATCATTAACAAAATATTATAATCCACCAGATCGTAAAACTTCAGTAATTTCATCTGATAAAATAATATACTTGTTGGATGACGATAAAGTTTTCTGGTTATAATTCTTATAACTCTCTTCTGCAAAACAAAAATAGGTTTTGTAATTGATCTACACGCCTTACCCCAAACACCAACACAATAAATCAAATGTGGAACAATAAGTGTATTATATAACAGATACAATGCCTTGTCATTCAATAGATCTCTAACTCTGTAGAATACTGAAATAGATTTAGATTTTTAAAAAATTGACAGAACTTATATGTTGTTTCCAAGACATTTTGTCGTCAATTATAACACCCAAAAACTCGACCTCATGGACTCTACAAATTTCAGAACCATCAACATCAATTTTAGATGAAACATCAATAGATTTTTCTTAATCACTAAAAATCATATAGTTGGTTTTATCTAAATTTAATGATAATTTATTAAGTTTGAACCAGAACTGAACTTTGTCAAGTTCAGTCGTCATCAATTCCATTGTTTGTTCATTGTTTACAATTGTCTTAGCTGTTTTTTTAGTTGACTACACTTATTTTTATCTATTTTTATTAATTTGCTTTCATTTCGACAGGCAGTTTCATTGAGACAGGTAGTCTCATTTACAAGAGAGACTTTTATTTAAAAAATAAATTCAACTTCAATTCATTTCAGTTTATTTTAAATAGCACCAAGTAACAATAGAATTAATTAATAATAAAAAACACAAAACATTATCTTGACATTTAAAAGGGAACAAAGTTCAAACAAAATCTAATCAACAAGAAGAGGTTTGAATTTTTTTTCTCTAAAAATGTGTTTAAAATATCCCAGTGGGATCAAACTGGACAGTTTCAGCACTTGCAGTGCATTCTGGGAAGAGGGGGCTGTACAGTAGCTGCACAGTCTTTGTTACATCTTAGAATATAGACTAGAAGGCAGCAGACCTAGTGGGGATTTGTAAATAAAAATGTACACATTTTGCAGGAAGATATCCATTTTATCAACGAGTTTGTAGATTATTGAAGACATTTTGGAGTTTGAATTAAGAAGGCTGCTCAAATGAATAGTTAACATCCTAAAACAACCTGAAAAGAAGTTCAGTCGCCTTAAGAAAATAGCTGATATCTGTTAGATTCCATTTTTAATGAATTAATGATCATGAAACGCATGCATTGTGATTTTTGATAGCTTTGATTGCATTTTTCATGATTGCATATTTACTCTATATGTATTTTCTATACATTTTAAGTAATTTAGTTTACATAACATATGGGGAGTGGTGGTGCAGAGGTTAGAGAAGGCAAGCCTGTGATAAGAAGTTCACTGGTTTGACTCCCACTGACATCAACATGTGGGTAGGAAAGGTGAAGCACCTACACCTGCCTCCACCCTCATTTGCCCCACTCTGAGCCCTTGAGCAAGGCCTTTAACCCCCACCTCTATTTCCCTTGGACATCCTAGATATCAGCTCTCTGCTCCACACAGAGGGCTGTGGTAGCTCGGTGGTCTGTGGTTGTGTCAGGAAGGACATCCGATGTAAAAAATATATGTCAAGTCTTTGTGAGAGTTATTTAGCTGTGGCGACCCCTGAAGAAGCGAGCAGCCAGAAGAATTATTATTATTATTATTATTATTACCGGTAACTATTATTAATAAAGTTGTGGTTGTTTAAAAATGGTGACTCCATTTTTTAACAAACTAATTTATTTTGAAGGACAATAGCCTAAAATATTACACAAATGAAACATTGTAGTTTTGGAAACACAAAGGACTGACAAGACTCACTTTAAACGTTAAATTTTCCAACACTTACGTATTCGTCGGAGTATAACACGCTCCTGTGTACAACACGCTTTGTCCAATTATTGTCAAAATATTGGAAAAATCCGTATATAACACACTTTGTTGTATAACACGCATCTATTATGCGTCACCGCGACGCGTCAGCTCCTCATTTGCCCTGCTTAAAATGGCGGCCACAGAAGCGAGCGAGTACAAAGGACTTCACAAGAAAACGCGGTAAAAACAATTATTTCTTTGCGAGAATTTTTTTATTTCTTAGCTGACATTATAGCACAAGGATTCCTGAGCTTAACGGTTCCTTAATCAATTCACGAAATGGTCTAATCTGCTAGATTTAAATTGTTTCGGTTTGACTTAGTCCAAAACACGTCTCGTGCGCTACTAAAATAAATTATAAATAAATCGAATTTGATCTCAAATGTCTTATACAGGTCACAGCTTGTAAATTAAACCCATATAATTACACTCTGTAAGCCTAAAAAATATCCGAGTGGTTTAAGAGCTGTTTATCTAAACAGTAGGTATCTGTTCACGTTAGCTAAGTGCTAACAGCTAAAAGAGCAATTTTTTAATAGCTCTAAATATCTTCTGCAGCTAATAGTTTGTAAATGACCACCAAATAATTACGCTCTGTAAGTTTCAAGAAAATCCGCTGTGTGGTTTATGAGTTATCTTGCTAAAAAAAATACAGCTAACCTCACAGCTAATAGTAGCTACCTCCAGAGCAGGAGGCCGGGCAGCGACAGAGTCAGTCCGACCAGAGGAGGCTTTTTTCGGACACATGAGCTAGAAACGGTCTGGAAGTGGCCCTCCTCTTCCTCTTCGCTCTCTGAGTCCTCTGCTGCTGCCCATAGCGCCCATAGCGGCCGAAACTGGTACTGCACCATTTTTGGCCAAAATGAAAAACGGCGATATTGGAGCCAAAAATGGGTCTAAAAATATGGGAAAAAAATCCATAAATAACACGCTTCAGTGTATAACACGCAGGACATTCAAATGAGCAAAAAAACTGTGTCTTATACACCGACGAATACGGTAATTTGTAAGAAGAGCAAATCTTGGGTGACAGGCACAAAGCTGTCCTTGTACCAACACAGTCATTCTGCCTGTAAAGGAAAAGAAAATGGCTGCAAACCTGCATTTTCAATAGTTAGTTCTGTTATTTCCTCCAGAAATGCCTTGAATGAATGGTAACAAGAGAATTCTCTTTTTTTATATTGAACACTATCAAGTTTAATAAACCTTACCGTGGTGGAGGGGTTTGAGTGTCCCAATGATCCTAAGAGCTATGCTGTCAGGGGCTTCATGCCCCTAGTAGGGTCACCCAAGGCAGACAGGTCCTAGGTGAGGGACCAGACAAAGCGCAGCCCAAAGACCCCTTATGATGAGTTCAATTAATGGAAACAATGTTCCCTCGCCCGGACGCGGGTCACCGGGGCCCCACTCTGGAGCCAGGCCCGGAGGAGGGGCACGTTGGCGAGCGCCTGGTGGCCGGGCTTTTACCCATGGAGCTCGGCCGGGCACAGCCCGAAGAGGAGACGTGGGTCCCCCTTCCCATGGGCTCACCACCTGTGAGAGGGGCCAAAGGGGTCGGGTGCATTGTGGAATGGGTGGTGGCCGAGGGCGGGGACCCTGGCGGTCTGATCCTCGGCTACAGAAGCTGGCCATTGGGACATGGAATGTCACCTCTCTGGTGGGGAAGGAGCCTGAGCTAGTGTGTGAGGTTGAGAGGTTCCGGCTAGAAATAGTCGGACTCACCTCAACGCATGGCTCTGGCTCTGGAACCAGTTTCCTTGAGAGGGGTTGGACACTCTTCCACTCTGGAGTTGCCCCTGGTGAGAGGCGCCGAGCAGGAGTGGGCATACTTGTTGCCCCCCATCTTGGTGCCTGTACGTTGGGGTTCACCCCGGTGAACGAGAGGGTAGCCTCCCTTCGCCTACGTGTGGGGGGACGGGCTCTGACTGTTGTTTGTGCCTATGCGCCAAACGGCAGCGCAGATTACCCACCCTTTTTGGAGTCCTTGGAGGGGGTATTGGAGAGTGCGCCTCCTGGGGACTCCCTTGTTCTGCTGGGGGACTTCAACGCTCACGTGGGCAATGACAGTGAGACCTGGAGGGGTGTGGTTGGGAGGAACGGCCCCCCTGATCTGAACCCGAGTGGTGTTTTGTTGTTGGACTTCTGTGCTCGTCATGGATTGTCCATAACGAACACCATGTTCAGGCATAAGGGTGTACATATGTGCTCTTGGCACCAGGACACCCTAGGTCGCAGTTCGATGATCGACTTTGTTGTCGTCTCATCTGATCTGCGGCCGCATGTCCTGGACACTCGGGTGAAGAGAGGGGCGGAGCTGTCAACTGACCACTACCTGGTGGTGAGTTGGCTCCGATGGTGGGGGAGGATGCCGGTCAGACCTGGCAGACCCAAACGTATTGTGAGGGTCTGCTGGGAACGTCTGGCAGAGTCTCCCGTAAGACGGAGCTTTAACTCCCACCTCCGGGAGAGCTTTGAACACGTTCCGAGGGAGGCGGGGGACATTGAGCCCGAGTGGGCCATGTTCCGCGCCTCTATTGTCGAGGCAGCTTATCAGAGTTGTGGCCGCAAGGTTGTTGGTGCCTGTCGTGGTGGCAATCCTCGAACCCGGTGGTGGACGCCAGCGGTGAGGGATGCTGTCAAGCTGAAGAAGGAGTCCTATTGGGCCTTTTTGGCCTGTGGGACCCCGGAAGCAGCAGATAGGTACCGGCAGTCCAAGCGGCATGCGGCTCGGGTGGTTGCTGAGGCAAAAACTCGGGCGTGGGAGGAGTTCGGAGAGGCCATGGAGAATGACTTCCGTACGGCTTCGAGGCGATTCTGGTCCACCATCCGGCGTCTCAGGGGGGGAAAGCGGTACGCGACCAACACCATTTATGGTGGGGATGGCGTGCTGTTGACCTCAACTCGGGATGTTGTGAGTCGGTGGGCGGAGTACTTCGAAGACCTCCTCAATCCTACTGGCACGTCTTCCACTGAGGAAGCGGAGCCTGGGGACTTTGGGTCGGGCTCTCCAATCTCTGGTGCTGAGGTCGCCGAGGTGGTTAAAAAGCTCCGCGGTGGCAAGGCTCCGGGGGTGGATGAGATTCGTCCTGAGTTCCTTAGGGCTCTGGATGTTGTGGGGTTGTGTTGGCTTACGCGACTCTGCAATATCGCGTGGACATCGGGGGCAGTTCCCTTGGATTGGCAGACTGGGGTGGTGGTTCCCCTATTCAAAAAGGGGGACCGTAGGGTGTGTTCCAACTATAGGGGGATCACACTCTTAAGCCTCCCTGGAGAGGAGGGTCCGTCGGATAGTCGAACCTCGGATTCAGGAGGAGCAGTGTGGTTTTCATCCTGGTCGTGGAACACTGGACCAGCTCTACACCCTCAGCAGGGTCCTGGAGGGCGCGTGGGAGTTTGCCCAACCAGTTTACATGTGCTTTGTGGACTTGGAAAAGGCATTCGACCGCGTCCCTCGGGGGGTTCTGTGGGGGGTACTCCGGGAGTATGGGGTACCAGGCCCATTGATATGGGCTGTTAGGTCCCTGTACGACCGGTGTCAGAGCTTGGTCCGCATCGCTGGCAGTAAGTCAGGCTCGTTTCCGGTGAGAGTTGGACTCCGCCAAGGTTGCCCTTTGTCACCGATTCTGTTCATAACTTTTATGGACAGAATTTCTAGGCGCAGCCAAGGTGTTGAGAGGATCCGTTTTGGTGGCCTTAGAATCTCTTCTCTGTTTTTTGCAGATGATGTGGTCCTATTGGCTTCATCAGTTCGTGATCTACAGCTTTCGCTGGAGCGGTTTGCAGCCGAGTGTGATGCGGCCGGGATGAGGATCAGTTCCTCCAAATCCGAGGCCATGGTCTTGAGCCGGAAAAGGGTAGAGTGCCCTCTCCAGGTCGGGGAGGAGGTCCTGCCCCAAGTGGAGGAGTTTAAGTATCTCGGGGTCTTGTTCACGAATGAGGGAAAACTGGAGCGTGAGATCGATAGGCGGATAGGTGCAGCGTCCGCAGTGAAGCGGGCGCTGTACCGGTCTGTCGTGGTGAAGAGAGAGCTGAGTCGAAAGGCAAAGCTCTCAATTTACCGATCGATCTACGTTCCCACCCTCATCTATGGTCATGAGCTTTGGGTTGTGACCGAAAGAACGAGATCTCGGATACAAGCGGCTGAAATGAGTTTTCTCCGCAGGGTGTCTGGACTCTCCCTTAGAGATAGGGTGAGAAGCTCAGTCATCCGGGAGGGACTCGGAGTAGAGCCGCTGCTTCTCCACATCGAGAGGAGCCAGTTGAGGTGGCTCGGGCATCTGGTTAGGATGCCTCCTGGACGCCTCCCTGGTGAGGTGTTCCGGGCATGTCCCACCGGGAGGAGACCCAGAGGAAGACCCAGGACACGCTGGAGGGACTATGTTTCTCGGCTGGCCTGGGAACGCCTTGGGATTCCCCCAGAGGAGCTGCTCCAAGTGGCTGGGGAGAGGGAAGTCTGGGCCTCCCTACTTAGGCTGCTACCCCCGCGACCCGACCCCGGATAAGCGGAAGACAATGGATGGATGGATGGAACACTATCAAGTTTAATAAACGTGTTTAATAAAAGTGTTAAAACCTCTTCTCTGGTATATCCTGATGCATACTCATGTTACCATTTTGTTTTCTTTATATAAATGTAAACGTGTTTACTCTCTGGTTGTTAACAGGCTGTGCACACACTCATTTCTTTACAAAAACGATATTTGGACTCTCTGGGGAAACTGAGTCCAGCAGAAGAGGATGCGATCTGGCAGGTGATCATTAATCAGCGCACAGAGGTCAGTCAGTGTTCCTCTTATTTGAACTCTTTGCATAGCTTTGTCTTCTTTGTTAACATGACCTGTTATTCCTACAGAGACAGGCGGTTGTACATCTGTTTGTGATTGAACTCTCCACAGGTTAAAGACAGACAGGATGCATGCAGGCGTGTCGACTCGACCTGGTTCACTGCGGTGAAGCTGTGTGAGATGGCAGCTGAAGCGGCGTACGTTTCAGGTGTGTAAGGGATAGATTGTGTGGAAAGTTGAAGTATTACTCAGTTTCACTTTGGGCAGTGGACGGATCGTTTGCAGCCACTCCGTGGGTCTTTGGGATATGGAGACAGGAGATGATGGACAAGATTCACTGCCTAATGACCCCTCCTAACGTCTCAAATGAAGGGGCTTTGAACTGAGTGTTGTGTCCGTGTGTTTGCAGGAGTTGAGCAGGCATCCGTCACGGTAAGGACGAACATTCAGCTGGCCCAGTCGCAGGTGGAGGAGGCCCAGAAAATCTCCCAGGATGCAGAGAAGAAGCTGACTGAGACGAAAGTCATGGAGGTGGAAAGAATGAGTCAACACGCCGCCTCAGAGAATAATAATGAGGAGGAGATGCCTGAAGCTTATCTGAGAGAAGACTGAATCACTCATGTATACAAAAACTTTTAGCATTGAATAAACTACTGATCGTTAAAGAACATTAAACTTTATAATCTACTTGTATTGATCAGGTAGCTCAAGGCTTCTTGATGTTGCTTTGTGACAAGGTTTGTGTCGTATTTTGTCAAAATTCATTGTAATAAAAAGATGCAATAAAAAATAAAGCTTTATTTTTCTTATTTGACTTAACCTTGTTGTTTTTCTACCTGGATTATTGAGCATGCATCAGGATATTTTGAACCACTTTGGCCCGGACTGCCTCAAACTAGTTTGAGAGTTTGAGCAAACGGCAAAGAGGGTGGACTACAGGAACCGCCTGAGATACAGCCTCCCATGTGGCACCTTTCCCAAGAGCCTGGAACTCAAACGATCTGTCAGCAGACACTGGGCAAACCAGATCTTACAGAAGACACAGACCCAGCTGCAGAATGCACGGGTGAGATAGACACTTTTTACTACTGAGGCTTTAGAGGACAAAGAACACAACTCACAAAAACAACACGGCTAGATCAGACCATATTTCAGCAAATGATGGACTTCACAGACGAGGCACGCTTGGTACAGCATGTCCAGTCCAAGAACTGGCAACAAAAGTTTAATTTACTGATAACTCGTCAACCCAATCCCACATCCAATAACATTCAGTAAAAGACGACTCAGTCACACACCACGGAGACAGAACAGTGGGTGAAGAGTTTGACAGCTCACCCAGCCGGAGACGGACATCTTCGCCAGGGGACTGAACTTTGTTCACTCGGGAAGGAAAAAAAAAGCTCTTTCTGAGGCTGTCACAGCAGAACAGACACACAACAGCCTGCGTTTCTACTCGGCTGTGAGCCTCAGAAAGAGAAAGGAGGGGGTGGCAGCTGTCATATACCTGAGAGTGCAGCATGAATTATCTATTTAAAATAATCAGGCATGAACCGAGCCTTTAGGAACGAGAGCAGGAACAAGAATGCTGGATATGTCAGGCATGAGGCGATCAGACAATCTGCAGGGAGGCAGACACTGGGGAGCACTTGAGAAGCACAGTGCACTGGTGCAGCAGGAGGGAGACTGGGAGTGACACAGGTGATGAATGTGAATGTGGCAGAGAACTGCTGCTGCTCCACATAGAGAGGAACCAGTTGAGGTGGTTCGGGCATCTGGTAAGGATGCCCCCATGACGCCTCACTAGGGAGGTGCTTCGGGCATGTCTGACTGGGAGGAGACCACGGGGAAGACCCAGGACACGCTGGAGAGACATCTCAGTTGGCCTGGGAACGCCTTGGAATCCTATCAGAAGAGCTGGCTGTAGAAATAGATGTCTGGGCCTCTGCTCAAACTGCTGCCCCCGCAACCCGACTTCAGAACAAGCGGAAGATGATGGATGAAGAAAAGCATACTTTTCATTCATTCGACCTTTATTTATTCAGGGACTCATTTACAAGAGAGATGTGATTTCAACAAAGAATGATGACAACAATAGACGATCATGAAGGATGTGTACAAATTGAGAATAAGTGAAGATAAAATGGTATTTAAAGAAACAGCTAGGTTGTAGGGCAGTGTAAAATACTAAACACAGGAACATGTCTGCATTGGAACGCAGATGTAGGAAGCCTGGGAGGTCAAGGTCAAGAGCTTCAGATCTTTTTGTAAGATATTCCAGGAAACAGGAGCGGAGTAGGAGAAGGCCCTTTTGCCTAGTTCAGTCCTCACTGACGGAACACTGCAGGTCATGTCCTGAGAGCGCACGCTGTAGCTGCACTCACGCAGAGACATGTAGGAGGAGATGTATGAAGGCAGCAGACCAAGAAGTGATTTAAAGATGAAAATGTACCAGTGGAAGAGTCTGCGTGAAGTTAATGATGTCCAGTTAACCAGTGAATACAGGGTGCAGTGGTGGGTACGATAATCACAGCCAGTTATGAATCTTAGTGCACCATGATAGACAACATCCGCAGGGTGCTTGTAGGAGCATTCATGTAGAGAATGTCACCGTAATCAATGGAGGGAAGGAAAGTCACAGATACAAGGTGTTTCCTAACATTCAGAGTTAGACATGATCTGTTTCTGAAAAAGAAACCCAGTTTAACTTTCAGTTTATTTACTAGGTTTTCCACGTGGAGCTTAAAAGAGAGATGTGAATCGACCAGGATACCCAAATATTTATAGGAAGCAACAAACTCAATAGGGACACCATTTGAGGATAAAATCAGAGGAAGATCTGCTGGGACTGACTTCCTGTTTGAAAAAAGCATCCTTGGTTTTGTTGGTGTTTAGGACAAGTTTGAGATGGAGCAAGTCTGACTGAATGATGTCAAAGGCGGGCGGGAGGCATCATCACAGGAGCTGGAGATTATTGGACTGGATAAACTGGACTGGGTTATTGCAAATGAATTAGTCTGGATTTGTCATGAACATGCCTCGTCAGGCTTCCAACAGTCGAGACATCTAAAGACGAATAAGTAAAGCAAATGAATGAACTCATCCAACAGTAAGTTACTGAAAAGTAAAATGACAGCTATACTGTCTTCTCCGGAGACTGAGTGGAGGTCCAACCCGCCGGGTGGGTGGGGGTGTCCTGGGCTGAAAATGTAGAAATAATTACAATCATGCTTAAGGCTAAAAACTCCCAACAGTTACTGTAATGCTAACAAGGAAATTACTGCGATCTATAATTTATGAGGTGTTGTTTGTAGAGTTACACAGTCAAAAATTATCAGCAATATTTAGGTTTATTGAGCCTTTCATAAGAAATAACAATAAGTATTATTTTCAAAGTCAGATTTTCACCATGTTATTCATACATTTATAGATGTCATAGTTCCAAACTAAATATTTAATTTACAAGCTAAATATTTAGTTTACAAACTAAATACCTAACTTGCAAGTTAAAGGTTTAGTTGGCAAGCTAAATATTTAGCTCCATGCTAAATATTTAGTTTATAAATTACATGTTTATGTCCAAGCTAAATGTTTGTTACAAACTAAATGTTTAATTTGCAAGTTAAATATTTAGTTTGTAAACTAAATATTTAGTTCACAAACTAATACCTAACTTGCAAGTTAAATATTTAGTTAGCAAGCTAAATATTTAGCTCCACGCTAAATATTTAGTTTCCAAACTATATGTTTATGTCCAAGCTAAATGTTCAACTTACAAACTAAATATTTAATTTTCAAGTAAAATATTTAGTTTGTAAACTAAATATTTAAGTCCATGCTAAATAGTTTGTAAACTAAATATTTAGTTTACAAACTATATGTTTATGTCCAAGCTAAATGTTCAATTTACAAACTAAATATTTAATTTTCAAGTTAAATATTTAGTTTGTAAACTAAATATTTAAGTCCATGCTAAATAGTTTGTAAACTAAATATTTAGTTTACAAACTAAATACCTAACTTACATGTACTTAATAGAAAGTCTATTTTCTTACAACATTGGATGGATAAAAATATCTGGTCAATAACCCATTTACTCAATGACCAGGGACATTAGCTCTCTCACAAAGACGTTTGCTTAAAATATAACTTAAGCTGTTCACAGTCCCAATTTAATAAAGTTATTAAAGCTATCCCAGAAGCCGTCAAGAGATTAGCCCAAAACTCGAATTCGAACTTGGTAGCATTAACCCACCCGCACTTTATATTAATGTTCTTAATTTTTTGGATAAGGACAGTTCAAACTTATTCATACTCAACTTAACATAATCCTTTTTCCAAAGCAAACAAATAGTAATTCCATTAACCAGCTGTTCTCCAAAAAAAACAATAATAATAATTGAGAACTAAATATATTTCTTACCCTATAAGTCCTAGCCTGGTTTAAACCAGACCCTTGTCCTTCACTTCGCTTTGCAGGAAGGCGAGGGCCAGGCTATATAAGTCCCAAAACAAAAGAAATCTATGTCAAAGTTATGTACAACATATATCCATCATACGAGTTGCTAAGATTGAGGTTTGGTATTGATCATAACAACTGTGTGTTTTGTGAGATGGACATTGAAACAACTGATCATCTGTTTTTCCATTGTATCTACTCTGGGACGTTTTGGGAGGACATACAAGACTGGCTATCATCCAAAATCCAAATCACCCCCTTCACAAGAGAATCGATTATATTTGGTATCCATCTGGAAAACAGAAAACTGGACCTGATAGTAAACAACCTGATTATCCTGGAAAAATCTTTCATCCACACTTCCAAATGGAGAAAGACAAAAACACTCTTTTTTACCTTTAAAAACTATCTCAAAAACCAATGCAGATTTGTTCCTGTCTTTGATTTTATACGTCTACCTTATAATGTTTTGCTAGTTTTTTGCTAGTTTTTTGCTACTTTGTTAAAAGGAGGAGTGTGTATATATGTATATATATATGTATATATATGTATAT
>JBBPBX010056378.1:0-22788 GCA_038048925.1 Garcialebias charrua
TTGAAACGCTCAGTTTAAATTCATCATTTTAAAACGATTTTTGCATACATTGAAAATGTTTTATCAATTTTAAAGAGCTGTTACACAGTTAAGTAGATTATAAGTGCTGTTTCCTTTTAAGAGTTATATAATGTGACTGAAATGATTAATAATAAAAATGCTTTATTGGAAGTAACTTTTCAGCAAGTAGGTTAAATACGCACAAGAATCCAGCCAACTCGCCAGGAGTGAAGGACACATTTCACTGTTAAAACCTAATTTTGGTGTTGTTTCGCATAAATTATGACCATTAGAGGCAAAATGAGGTCTGGTATATTTGACCGGGAATTAGAATAACATATCATTTGACCATACAATGCATAATCTTTGACAGCAGTAAGAAGGGTTGTTTTTATTCAAACAGATTGGGGCTGTGTATACAGTAATAATAATATAACTTTTGATAAGTAAACCACTGAAAAGTGGTAAAATTTCTAGTTTCAGGTTAAATTGACAATTTTACTCATACGTAAATTAATGATTTTTGATCTATTATGCAGATCAGATTAAAAGGATGCCTCTGTTGAAAATTCACTTTTATGTAAATGTACATTTAAAATTCCATTGTGCAAACCAGACTTGCAGGGGTGGCTCTATTCAAGGTAATTGCTTATAGAATTAACATGATTACTTTGAACCTGGTTTGTTAAGGATTTTTACATTTTTCTATTTTCTCATTTTTTATTTATTTTAGAAGCAGCCTCGCGATGTTTGTGGAAAGAGGAAAACGTAAGTCCTGGACCTCACGACACTTGCAAAAACACATAGTTAGTAGTACATACAGTTCATTAAGATAGGACCATGTCAAACACACATGCAGCGTCTGAATTTTTGAATCACAAACTACTGTGGTTATTGATTGGATCGGATCAGATTCAATATTTAGGGCATGTCCGGAACTGGCTCTCTGACTTCACCGAGAACACCAAGGCTGGACTCCCAGGCTGCCCTGCTCAAAATAAACAATCGAGGGGCTTAAAGAACTATGGCACTGAACGGGGGCTGTGCACTGGACTTTTCTCTGAACAAATGACACCACAAAGACTTTCACAAAGAACTGTCAGAACACGGTCATCAAACACAAATGACCAGAATATGCGGTCCGGGTGTGATGGATCGATGATGAACAAAGATCTCACCCAGGAGCAAAGATCTCACCCAGAAACAAAGATCTCACTGGATGCTGTGACAAGAGGGAGCTGAACAGGTTCTCCAGAAAGACAAAGAGAACAGGTCTTGAAGTCAACCACGCCAACTGTCCAGCTGAAGGTCATGCCCCCCGTATGGATCTGTGAAGATCTGTCAATAATCCTGGTATCGTGTTTCAAAACTGCAGTCTGCTTAATTTTATTTAATGTAACACATTCTCATGATATGGCCTGCTAGAGCAAGGCCACAGAATTTGTAGTTTATATTATGTGGGTCTGACGACTTATTTTTCCACTTCCAGTAACTTCGTGATGGTACAGAGATAATGATCCCAGCTCATAACCCTGAAACAAGTTAATGTTTATATTTTCTTTTACAGATTAAAATTGTGTCTCCACAAACATTCATGCAAAAGTTTTGTGGAGCTGAAGGAAGGATAGCAATTGTCCTTGAACTGACTGAGTGCGTTTTGGTGGGTCTGGTTTGCCACAAGGAAGTTATTGTTAAAACAATTTTTATAGCTTTATGCTTTAAATCTTAGATTGTTATTTATACCATACCACTTTATTTATAGAGCACTTTGGCGGACGCGGGCCAACCAAGGTGCTGTACGATAGAAACAAGCCAAGCAGACAGGAAAACAAAACAAAACAAAAAAAAAAAAAAAGGGAAGAGAAAGTGTTCCTAGAAATAACTAATAATAATAAGGAATATATCACTAATAACATTAATGAAGGCTCATAAAAGGAAACAGCTCATTCATTGATTAGATGATCAGTTATACAAAAAATAACTTTTTAGATTTTTATATTCAACAGCATAGCCATTTAAAGGATCATTTAAGAAGCACGTTGTACTGTAGGATAAATCAGATAAACCTACAAACCACATTGCTTTATGTATGTTGTTTAATAAACAGGTATGTATATGTCATTTGATAAACAGGTATTTATTTTTTAACAGATCCAAAGAGAAAAGATGGGGGACGCCCTGGAGTTTTGGATCTATTCAAAAGGTTGATTTGAAAGGTTGATTTTGAAATGTGGTGGTTCTATATTTTTAAAACACGACTGACCCTGACTATAGACTGGACTTATTTTGAGAACATGAACCACATATGTCTGTCTATACAGCTGTATGTCTGTCTATATGTATATGTGTATGTGTGTCTATATGTATGTATGTCTGTCTGTACGTATATGTCTGTCTATGTCTGTATGTATGTTTTGACTTTTTCTACAGACTATGAAAAAGGTAAAGTATTTTAGGTGAGTATAAAACGTCTCCGTCTCCTGCTACTCATTTTGATGATCATGCTAATTAAGAATAACTTACTAATTAAAATAACCTCAAATCAGAGTGAGTGATTACTCATTTTCACTGAAGAATGAAATCATTTGTAGTTGTGTTGTTTTTGCCATTAAATACAAATGTTTTAGATAGTAAGAATGGAATTTTATTTTATATTTAAAGAAACAATTATTATTATAGCCAATTACAGAATTTAGTTTAAGTTAAGTTAAGGAGCTACCCACAGTTTGACCTTCCCCAGACCACAAATGGCTCATGGGATCCGAAGGTCTTAGTTTTATTTGACAAATTGCAAGTTTTTTGGTGTCCAGTTCTCCTCTCAAAAAGACTACAGGTTTCCGGAACTCCTTCAGGAGGAGTTGCCAGTGATGCCAGTGAATCCCGTCTTGACTCGAGGTCCTGCTAGGGACGGCTGCAAACGAGGGTGGACGGGACCCCTACAGGTGGAGGAAAGGACACGTCATCTTCTCGAGAGAAAAAGCAGCAGCTGTTACATCTGAGTGACCGGTGCTCCCCTGAAGGAGAAGTTTGGAACGATCGCTGAGCCAGATTTTGAGATGGATCTGGTCAGAGCAAAGCTCCCCATTTTGTCGAGACATGTGGCTTGACTACACTATGCCACACACAATTCAGGGTTGCGACCTGCTACTGTGCCCGCAATTCATGCCTGAATAGACTAAAACAACAGACAGCTGGACAAGACTGAAGCCATCAAACTGCCTGATGCCCTCCACCCACAAGACTTGAACAAAAAGCTCTCCCCAAAGAAAAGAATGAACTTTGACAGAAACCCAAGAAGAAAAAGACTTGAACAAAAAGCTCTCCCCAAAGAAAAAGAATGAACTTTGACAAAAACCCAAGAAGAAAAAGACCCGCACAGAAACTCACAGAAGAAAAAGACTTGAACAAAAAGCCCTCCCCAAGGAGAAAAAGACCCGCACGGAAACTCACAGAAGGAAAAGACTTGAACAAAAGCTCCCCCCCCCAGAATCACATGAACTTATTTCACAGACAAAAGCTTTCCCCAAGCAGAACTGGACTGATCTCATAAGCAAAAGCTTGCCCAACAATGAAAAACTGGACTTATTCCACACACAAAGAACTCCCCCCCCCCCCCCAGATGAGATGGACTTGTGCCCGACAATGCAAAACTGGACTTATTCCACACACAAAGAATCCCCCCCCCCGGATGAGGTGGACTTGTGCCCAAAGGAAAGACACTGAACTTACCCTCCCACACCAGAAAAAGATGGATGCTGTGAAGAAGAATGGTTGATCTATTTCATTTTTTGAGTTCAAATCGGTTGTTTTTACTTTCCTGGGCAATAGTTGATATCAAAGAAGTTTCAAACTTATTTTATTTTTGTGCCCATAAAGGGCTATTTTGTTGTGTGTTTGAGAATTATTTCCCACATCTTTGAAAGTGTATAAGTTCCATTTAATTGTTTGACACAACAAATTAGATTGGTTCTTTTTTGGTTAAAACAAATTAGATTGGTTCTTTGGTTAAAACAAATTAGATTGGTTCTTTTTATTTTAAAACAAATTAAATAGCTTATTTCTTTTATTTGTTTAACACAAATAGATTAGTTCCTTTATATATATATATGTTTCTTCTCAAAAGTTCTATTTCTTTGGAAAAACTTGGTTTTTGTGGGTAAATAGACTAATTCATGCTAGATATATTGTTCCTTTTAAAAACTTTGACATAAACCATGAAAAGAGACCATACTCATTGCAAAATTCTCCTCAAAAACTTTATTTCTCTCAAACATTGAAATAAGTCATGAAATATGACAAACAGAGTTCTCCAAAACTTTATAATCTCTCAAACCATCCTAAAAAGGTGACCCTGCGCTGTTAGGGCGTTACTGTGGGGGCACGGGACGGTGGTGTGAGTTTTTTCCTCTAATTAGAAATTCGGCCTCAGAGGTTGTTTTCCGCACCGCTCACCTGATTGATAATGATCAGTTTATATATGATAAAGAGGATGAAATGATGGAGATGTTCAATATTTATCATCTAAAACTAATTACTCTGACCCAATAATTATAACCCAGCTCACTTATATCAAATATTCTCTGTTCCCTTTAAACACTTATATTTGATAGTACAAACATGTTGTTTGCTTTGCTCCTTGATACAGAAGAGACAGTCTTCTAGCCTTGACAATCTTTGGATTAGATGTTCTTGTTTGATCAGAACCATGACTTGTTTGTTTTATCTGTAAGACGTCAGAGCTGTCAAAACTCCACCTCCTTCTTGTTTAAATAGCTTGTCATGTCCAGTACAATTCGGAATTGTGCAGGACAATGTATTTGAGACCAAAACTAAGTTTCAAAAGACATTAAAAGCCATTCCCCTTTGCAAAGTTGTTTGTCTGATTTAACACTGTTCTCTTGTTTATCTTTGTGTGGTTTTTATTAAGGTAACAGGGGTTTAAAATCCCCATCAGTCCCTTTATCATTAATGGGCGACACGCAATGTCCAAGCAATGATCTGGCAGCACATGACCTTTCGCACTATGCTAGTTCAGCTCTGCTCTTAAACAATATTCCCCCAACGGGTTAAACACAGACCCCGGCTGGTTTGTCTGGTTCCAACGCTCTGTTAAGGCCGAGGACCAGTAAACTAGACCCATCCAGGAAACAGATTGGGGTCAGGAGATCTGCTCGTTTACAAAACTCGCAGCTTCTCAGTCCCATGACCCCAAACAAGGAGAGAGAAAACAGACATTCTGCTCCACTTCTGTCTAATAAGGACGACAGGTTGCATCTGCCCTCGATCACTCTCGATCAGAGCAGCCTGGTAGCACATCGACAAAAAGGCCTTCTCCCCAACTTGGTTGACCCCCAGGGGGTCACAGCTTCCAGGGCCCTTGGAGGGGAACTGGATACACCAACTGCTCTTCTTCAGGGTCAAACTATGTCACCAGAAGAAGTAGTCTCGCCGCTTAGGCTGAGAGCTGTTAAAAATTTCAGCTTGTTGGCAGAAAAGAACAAGCTGATGGCATCAGGCCTGCCGGAAAATGTGGTAAAAACCATACAAAATGCTCGTGCTATGTCAACACAGTCTCTCTACGTACAGAAGTGGCATATTTTTGAAGCTTGGTGCACAGAAATAAATATTATTTCTTACTCATGCAACCTGGCTCAGCTCCTAACTTTCCTTCAGGACTTACTGGAAAAAGGTCATTCTTTCTCAACAATTAAAGTTTTCCTATCAGCTATTTCAGCCTGTCACGAAGGCTGGGGACACAGGACACCTGGTACGTATCCAATCATAATAAGATTTATGAAGGGCGTGCTAAGAATGAAACCACCCAGCAGGATCCTGACCCCTGGTTGGGATCTTAGCTTGGTCTTGGGGAATCTCTATGATCCTCCATTCGAGCCACTGAGCGAGGTTAAGATAGATTTGTTATCTTATAAAACCGCTCTACTCTTGGCCCTTTGCTCTACAAAAAACGTGGGTGACCTCCATGCATTGTCTGTACATCCAATGTGTACCAGATTCGCCCCTGACGGGTCAAAAGTCACCCTAAGGCCTAATCCCGCATACATCCCCAAGGTCTTGACTTTGAACCATAGGAGTCTGGACTTTGATCTCTCCTCCTTCCCACCTGCTCCTGTCCTCACTCAGGAACAGGAAAGGCTGAAGGCTCTCTGCCCCATGAGAGCTTTACGCACTTACATGCAGAGAACAGCCGAATGGAGAAAAACAAATCAACTGTTTGTGTGCTTTGCAGCACCTGCTACCGGAAAGGCCCTATCAAAACAACGCCTCTCACATTGGGTGACTGAGGCCATTAAAAGGGCGTACAGTAGCAAAGGTCAACAGGTGCCCTCTGGAGTGCACGCTCACTCTACTCGGGGCTTGGCCACTTCGTGGTCACTGTTCAAGGGTGTACCAGTTGCAGACATTTGTGCTGCTGCGAACTGGAGCTCAATAAACACTTTTGCAAAGCATTACAGTTTGGATGTTACTGCGTGTGATGTCACTCAGGCTGTTCTTTCTAACACACAGTAGAAAGTAGCCTTGAGATGCCTGCTGGTCAAGGGCAGACGTTCACACTAGCATGCATTTTACTGAGCATTTCAAGGGCGTGAATGAATTACGTTCCCATAGCATATGTTGCACCGAGAGAACTTGACTGAAAGGGAACTGAAAGTTATGCACCATAACTCATGTTCCCTGAAGGAAGGGAACGAGGTGCAACATATCTGGCCCTTTTCAATGCTGAAAGCTCGGTGAAGTGCAATTTTGGAGAAAGATGGATGGGCGTCAGCCGCTTAAATACCCAGAGGGCGGGGCCTCTGGCGCAACGTTGACGCCCTCGCCGTAAAAGGCGTGATTGTATTCCTTCAGGTAATCGCACGGGGGCGCAATTCCCATAGCATATGTTGCTCCTCGTTCCCTTCCTTCAGGAAACATGAGTTATGGTGCATAACTTTCAGATTTTTCAGGTAAGAAATCATATGCTAAAAACCTTTAAAATAAAACTTTTATGGATTTATGGAATCTGCTACCAAGTAGGGAAACAGATTAATCAGGGCTGAAAATTTTACAAAAAATCTTGTACGTAATTGCTTTGACTGATAAGATATTTAGCACCAGCAGCAGCCAGAACCAGGCCAGCCTGTGCTGGCGAGCTGATGTGTTGGGGCGCAGACGACGCTGAAGCAGGGGCTGCTTGTTGTGGAGATGGAGGACTGGGCTGACATGCCAGAGGCAAGGAGGGGCCGGAGTGTCTCTGAACCAGCTGGCTCAGCACAAGAGAAGGCTCTGGCTGCAGGCCAAAGTCACCTGCAAACACACACACACAATAATTAAATCCATACCACATACATACATTCAAACAAGACTGCACAGGTACTGATGAACTTACGGTTGAACTGTGACGAAAGAGAGGTGGTGTTAGATTCAGAAGCCTTCATGTCCCAGCTGATGGAGGTACAGGTGCTCATCTATTGGCAGCAGTTTCTGGTAAGAAAATTATTTAAATGGACTATTGAGAATGAACTTTCTTATTTAAATGTTAGTTCAAAACCAGCATTCTCATGTGTGTGTGTGCGTGCGCCGTGCGTGCAACTTACATATGGTCTGGTAAAAGGGATTTCAGTTGTTGTACACATGATGTCGGTTTTATTTGCTCTGGTGACTCTGACCATTTTTGCTGTTGCTGCCTCGATCAAGTTCCAAAACGTCTTCAGATGCTCATATGAGGGGAACATAAAACACATAAAAAATAATAAAAAATAAATAAATAGAGACTGTCACTCTCCACATTTATAACTGTGAAAACAGTTTCCAAATTTTGACACTGTACAATTATCATAAATAGCTTTCTTTGAAATTTCATGTTAAAGATCCACAAAGTGGCTCACATTTGTAAAGTGGAAAGAAAATTATACATGATTTGAAGGTTTGTATTTTTTTAATAAACTGAAAACTGTTTTGAGCACAAATGTTCACCCCCCTTAAATCAAGAGAGTAACTTCTAGCCTTCAGAAGAAGAAGAAGGGCTGTGAGTGTATTCTTTAGATTTAAGTAAAACTAATATGCATGAATTAACAACAAATTAACACTGGGTTAAAAGTAACACATAACAACCATAAAAGAAGAACAATGCTTGCAGCAAATAATCCACTGGGGACAAGCAAGACCAAACTCAACTGTTTACATATTCGTAAAGTGTAGCCAATTCCATCCTATTTTTATTTAATAATTAATTACCATCTTAGCTAGCTCCCCATTAATAATAGGAACGTGGGGTTACTGAACCAACAATCTTAAAACTGTCATCTGAACAATCCTAGCTTCACCCTACACTTAAACTGAGGTTTTTCAGCTTTCTTCATGGACCTGACACAGAGCCCTGACAACGACTTCACCTGTGTCCTGATTTTTGCATGAAACTGAGAAGAGCAGCATGTTAGTAGAAGGATCACAAAATATGAGCCGTTTTGTTTAAGTGTGGAAAATCTGTTTCTATAACGTGAGTACACAAAAAAAAGATTGCGTTGCTAATAGGCTAACGTTAGCCGCTAACAGGTAGCAACAACACAATGACCAAACTAACGTTACTTACCCTCGTAGTTGTGCAGGAAACTTGAGATATACAATTTAAATCCCTTGTTACGTTTGCTTGTCGGAGCAGGGGACCAGGCATCAACGATACGATGAACATCGCTGATACTTATCTTGGGCAGCTCTTGTAAACATTCAGACAACACCATTTCCACTGAGAACGGGGCTTAGACCAGAAGCTGGAATGCATACTTCCTGTCAATGCGGAAGTGATTCACGACGCTTGTGCACAGAGCCTATTAAAGCTGCAATATGTAGTTTTTGAACACGCTGGCACTTAGAAACATTTTGAACAGAGACACGTTTCTGGTCCCTCCTCACTCAGAGCCATACTGTATATGGCTCAGCTCCACCTTGCTCGCGCTGCAACCTGGAATGCTCCGCCTCCACTACGTCCCGTCTCAGCCGCTGCAAAGTTCTGTGATTATATGTTAATAAAACGTTCTGAAAAATAAAATAAAAACATGGAGCACTGGTCCAGCAAAACAAAAACACCCTGAAATCTGCAGAGCTTCACGTAGCCACGTTGGACATGATTTAATTCGCTCGTGACAAATTAATCCACTTCCTCATTTCTGTCAGTGGAGGTCTGGAGGAAGAAGCGATCACTTGACTTTTGGCAAAAAAACAAAAGAAAAGTCCAGAGCAGGGATGAAGAAGGGGGATTTAATACATTTGTGTCACATACAAAACAGTTTTGCATCGCTTTGCAATTATTTCAACGAGAACCTGCGCGGCCGCTGCGGGCTCGCTGCGGGCTGACAGGCGGGGGCGTGGGTTTGGGGGGCGTGGGTTAGGGGGTGAGAAGTGAGAAGCTCTGTTTTATTGGCTGGCTGTTTTTATTGGCTGGTTAACCGCGGGGCGCTCTGGTTTTTATGAATGCTTTTATTACCACCGGGAGACGCCAGAGGACCATAGTTTTTTTCAGAGATTACCTGTCTAACATCAATCTATCAGGAGATAGTGGCAGTGAAGAAATATGTTTAAAAAATAAGTTACATACTTAAGCTTTAATGAGACCCTTTTTGAGCAAACAAATAATTGTTAAATTCTTCTTAAATTCTTCCTGTGCACGCTCCCGCAGCCGCCATTTGGGAGCCAATCAATATTTGGCACAACACCGCCCCGAGTAATAGATGCAACTTATATGGGAAGTGACATATTTATGTTGTTGGTTTTTTCCACTTTATTAGACATGTTTGGACAGATGTGACATGTACAGTGGCAAGTACGGTAACTGGTTATGACGATTTTATGTCTTAAAATTTTCATTCTAAATGAGACTCCCATAAAAAGAAATGAATAAATAAATAAAATGCAATTCATGGCAGAGCAGACAAATACAACAAAAAATGTGCACTGTTCACTTTTGTTGAAGAGCAAAGGGTACATGTAAATGACTTGAAGTGCTACAATGTTGTTCTTTTATTTTTTATTTTTTTTTGTGTGTGGCATACAGTATTTAGAATTTGGCATAAAATCAGCTAAAAAAATTTGTTAGTCAATTATGAATTGTTAATTCAGCTTAAATAATGCTAAGACAAGAAGACTAAAACAAAATGTCAGCCAGTAGGACTCAAGCTACGAGGCTCAAATCCCGACTCCTGGCTCTGCTCCTCCCCTGCACCTCCAACTCCCCTCCTTCCTCGACGAGTCCTTCAAACACCGCTGCCAGGTTTTGGCGGATTTTCATGCAGAACTGTGGGCAGCTGAAGGCGTACAGGACGGGGTTCAAAACCGGATTCAGGAAGGAGAAAGTTGCAGCCAGCGGGAGCCACGTGTCCACGATGGAGTAAATCTCTTTCTCCTTCAGGGCCGTCACTTCCATCATGCACAGGATGTGGTACGGAGCCCAGATGACGGTAAAGGAAATGATCACTAGTGCCAACATTTTTGTGAAACTCTTGGAAAGCAGTGACGGAGCAGGAGTGTTGGAGGACCTTTTGTTTGATTTGGATTTGGAGAATGAATCGGAAGTTTGACTTTTTACACAAGTATTTGTTTCTCCCGAGTTTTCGTTTCTTGTTAGCGTATTTTTCGGACAGCTGTTACGTTCCCTTCTCTTCCTCTCCAGATCCTTCAGCCTGAGCCCAATTGTGATGTAGCTTGCCGTTATAATCACCAAAGGAATCAAGAACGCGAACAGTATCTTGGAGGTGGCAGTGGCTGCCTGTCTCATTTCACAGTTGCTCTCCAGTGACTCACCAGTGGGCAAATACAAAGCAAAATTATGATAGCACAAAGTTTTCCCATCATTTTTATTGATGACGGAGCGAAACGCAGCGTAGGGGACAGTATTTATCACCGCCCACAACCACCCTATGGTGCACACCTTCCACGCTCCAGCCAAGGAGCGATGATTCTTGCTCCACACTGGCTTGACCACCAGCAGCAAGCGGTCCAGCGAAATGACCGTCAGCATGAAGGCCGACGCAAACATGTTCACGTAAAAGATGGATGACTGCACTACGCACAGGGCGTTTCCAAGCGTCCAGCTATGGGAGTAAGACAGGTAGACTGTGAAGAGCGGGAGCGTCAGGCAGGCCAGGAAGTCAGACAGGGACAGGTTGAGCACCCAAATACAGATCACTGTGTGCTTCCTGATGCGAAAACCCAGCACCCAAATGATCAGGGCGTTTTCCAGAATCCCCAGGCAGGAGACGACACCGTGGATGAAAACCACCCCCCAGTTGACCTTCGTGCTGTTCATGCTGTGGTTCCTCATCTTATCGATCAGTGGGCAGTAGGAGATGTTCATGTTTAGGGTCAGGTTGATGCCAAGGCACTGGAAAAAAAAAATGGTTTAATGTCAAAAATGTGACAGTGCTGCTTTTTTAATGTACAGGTAGTCCTCGACTTACGACGTAGATCCGTTCCTACGCGGCGTCGTAAACCGATTTTTGACGTAAGTCGAAATAAACATACATACTGCACCATATACACGTACAGTACTGTATTACCAAGCACTTAGTCTATCCTAACACAGTACCCTATACATAATTATTAAAAAAAACACAAACTTTGTATGTTTGGTAGCCATAATGAAGGGAAAAAATAGTTACTGGGATGCTGGTGACGCCGTATTCCTCCGTCCATCAGCCGTATTCTCTATTACGTTTACAAAGTAAAACCGCCATCCAGCTCGGTCCATCTGCCGTATTCCGTTCCGTTTATGACGTAAAACCGCCGTCAACCTCGGTCCAGAGCGTTTACAGTAAGGTCTCCGCCTGTGTAGTGTATTCCTCCGCCGCTACGTTTACGTAAAACCGGTCCATCTGCCGTATTCCGCATTCCGTTTACGACGTAAAACCACATTCACAGTACAGTTTTGTTTGTTTTTTGAATGTCCAGAGGACCAGACTTAGCTTTTTTAGAGAGTACAGTGCAGTATTCCTCCGCCGCTACGTTTACGCCATAAAACCGGAAACTGCGTAACTCGGCTTTTCAAAACAAAAAACAAAAACAAACAAAAAAATATATATATACCCGGTATATATATATATATATATATATATACTGTCTATATTCTTTTTTAATGGGAGATGCGTCGTAACCACGAAACGTCGTAACTCAAGACCATCGTAACCCGAGGACTACCTGTAGTGATAAATGCAAGTAAGTTCATGCAACATGTTTCAGGTGAAAGGGGCAGGGTTCCAAAGTGTGCCGCCAAAAATGTGCTGGTTTAAAAAAATCAAATTAAAAAAACATTCACATTAGAATTTAAACATCCATCTATCCATTATCTTTACCCGCTTCTTCCTTTTCGGATTGCGTGAGTCACTGGTGCCCATATCCAGCAGTCACTGTGAGAGAGGCGTGGGACACCCTGGACAGGTCTCCAGTCCATCACAGGGACACATAGAGACAAACGAGACAAACAACCATTCACTCTCTCTCACCTAGGGACAATTTAGAGTCACCAATCAGCCTAATGTGCATGTTTTTGGTCTGTGAGAGGAAACCCACGCATGCATGGAGAGAACATGCAAACTCCACCCAGAAAGGTTCCTCTGGCTGGGATTTGATCAAGTGACCTTCACACTGAGAGGCAACAGCTCTATCAACTGAGCCACTGTGAGCATTATAATTTAAACATATAAAACTAATTAAAGCTCATGGCCTCAACCTCACAGAACCCTAAAAAAAAACACTATTAAAACACCATCTGATTTGTTTTTTGACTGGCCCTGTTTAGTTTGCATGGTTCTGGTGGAATGAGGTAGCCAACCAGTGCTGACCCAGTTTTAAATAGATATGCATACAGTACAGTGCAGAAAAGCACCGACATGTTTTAGAAATAGACGTTCTCCTATCCAGATGAGATCTTTGTCAGACAAGACCTTGCATATCTAAACTTCATGCCACATCCATCACAACAGTGTGGCTCCATGGTAGCAAAGTCCAGCTGTTGAACCGTCACCCCTGCAGTCCAAAACTCTCACCAATAGAAAACATATGGCACATAATGACTGTCGAACAGCTAGAATCCTTCATCAGACCAGAATGGGACAACATTCCCATTTATAAGTTCCATTGGGAAATAATATATACTGTACTAACAATACTGTATACTTGTACATATTACTGTAGTTTTACAAAGTAAGTTCCAAATGAAAGCTCTAAATGTCAGGCTCTAAATTTAGTTTGCATGTTTATCTGAAGATTAACGCACAGCTATGTTGGACACTTAAAGACGAAAGCTTGTAAATGCATCAAAGTACTTTACTATTTATGATGACATATAAAACAAACTTTGACGAAACTACATAAAAACCCATGTCAAAAGGTTAGATCACACAATTCAAAGCTAATATCTAAGAGTTTCAACACTGACAGTATTTTAAATCATTGATTCAAACTAACTAGGTTCAGTTGTTCAACACTCACCAGATCTGTGGTGACGATGACAGAAAGAACGTGAAATCGTCTTTGTAATCTCGTTTTGTATCTTTTCTGTCTTGCCTCTTAGACACTCGTCCGTCTAGTTCTGTTACTTTGATGAACTGTTCCACAGTTGCACACTGCAGTCTGCACCACACACACTGACAAACGCAGACAAGCACAGAGCGATCTCTGTGCGCCGCCCGGAAGGCTGAACATTTTTTCAAGAAAGGGGTTGGCAATCAGCATGATCTAATTGCAATGAATTTTTAATGCAGACAGTTACCGTAAAGATTTTTTTTTTTTTAGAAAAAGGAAAGATAAAATGCAATATATCTGTGACGAGTTATAGCCCAGGCAAACACATAACACTCATGTGAGCCATAATGTAATGTAAATGGAACCCTGTGTACACAATTTAGTTCCAATACATGTACCACATGTGGTGCAAATTACAAATTAAGAAACTTTGACTTATTTTTTTTTTTTTTTACTTTGAACAAGTCCATCAATGTAAAGCCAGGTCCTCTGGATGGTTTCTTTTTGTTTTTTTGTATGTTGAAATGTTTCATCCTTCATCCAAAGGACTTCATCAGTCTGAGGAGCCACAACTAACTGTCCCACACGCAGCACACTCACATAGTGGGCCAACAAGTTTGATGGTGATAAGATGGTTTCTGGGGCCCACCCTCTCCCCTGTCGACTCCTCTGAGGCAGCCATGGCCACAGTGATTCAAAACAGCAAAGTTCATGCTCAATAATCCAGGTTAAAAAAAAAATCCAACAAAGTTAAGTCAAGTCATAATGAACAAGGTGCATGTCCCATGCCCTGACATGGGTTACCGGGGCCCCACCCTGGAGCCAGATCTGGTGGAGGGGCTCATCAGTGAGCACCTGGGTGAGCAGGCTTCTACACATGGGGCCCGGTTGGGTTCATCCCAAATGAGCTAAATGGAGTTGCCTTCTTGTAGACCCACCACCTGCAGAAAGAGCCATATTGGTCAGGTGCAGTGCCTGAGCTTGTGTGTGATGTTTAGAGGCACCAAGTAGATGTAGCTGAGCTCACTGAAATGCACAGCCTGGGTTCTTAACCAATCTCCTTCAGAGGGGTGGGTCCTTCTTCAACTCTACAGTTGCCACTGGTGTGAGCTGGTGTGGGCTTACTTATAGATTACACCATTGACTTCGAGTTGGGTTCATCCATGACCAGGGCTGAGTAGTTAAAGAGGGGCTAAACTCAAAATTAACTTTTTTTTAGCTAATAAACTCCCTAGAATGTGTGTAAAATGTTGTATAGCACTATGTCTGTGTTAATTTTCATGTTCTTGTGCGTATTTGTTTGAATCGGCAATATTTGGTCCAAAAACGTGTTTTCATTAACCCTATGGGTTCAACAGAGGAATTGCATCTTAATTTTCTTATTGGTCTAGGATTCGCACTGTGACGTGTTTTCGCACTCTGACGTCACATGCTCTGCTGCCTGAGTAAAAAAGTGGAGCCACTCCCCCCGAGAAGGTCACTCCCCCTGCAGAGCTCAGGGCGGAGTTGGATTAGCTTTAGCAACATAGCATTAGCATTAGCATAGAAGAGCGACGATGTTCCAAGAATGCTCTTCAAACTGATGTTCACCCACCCTTACACCATCAGGTTACAATCCGTTTGGAGGTGAGTACCATTTTACAACTTTCTATTCCTTTTGAGTATATGACGCGTTTCTTCGTGTGCTGTTTATTGTGGCCTGCAGCGTTGCTTCGTTGTGGCCTTACATATGGTTGTGGCATTTTTATCTGTTGCTGATCAAGGTTAGTTTGTGTTGTATTTGCGTTTAAATGCTAAAAATCTAGTGTTTCTTATGAACACCGCAGAGTGTGTGAACTCTTATGAACTCGGATAAGGAAGACCGCAACATCACAAAACAATGGAGACTAGCTGGTGCTAATTTTAGCTGTTGTACTGTTCCCTTTCAGTCTGGTCTCTCGGTGCAACATACTTGCTATGGGAATTGCGCCCCCGCGCAATTACCTGAAGGAATATACTCATGCCTTTACGGCAGGGGCGTCAATGCCGCGCCAGAGGCCCCGCCCTCTGGGTACTTAAGCGGCTGACGCCCATCCATCTTTCTCTTTTTTGCCTGTCAACTCGCTAAACCTGAACTACCTCTTCGCGGGACTTCTCTGTTGCTTCATCGCTCAACTTGAGGTGAGCTTGCTCCCTGCACAGAGCGTACAGAGAATTATTCCTGCATATTGCTGGACTAACGAAAGCTAATCCGGCACATTTTCTCTTAACCCCGAAGTATTTTCTTCTCCTCTCTCTACAGATTGCTTCGCTCGACGGCGCTAACTACGCCACAAGAAAAAAGCTACCTTGCTAACTCCTAGCGAGCTAGCCAGCAAAAGCGATGCGACGGAGGAGACATTTCAAGGAAAAAGAAAAAGGATTCTGGAAGGACTCGCTCGCCTTATCTCGGACATGCCTCCGGAGAAAGGAAAGCGAAAGACAAGACTTCCAAAGAAAACCAACGGGACGGCGAGCTCAACTTCGCGCGCCTGTCCCAGCGGATGTGGTTTCTCCCTCGCGGCGACAAACACCCATGAGCCTGTCCAGTCTGCCTGGAAATGCTACACGCAAAAACAGCCTTGGATACGCCCGGCTTTTGCCCACACTGCAGCCAGATGCTGGAGGCGGTGCTGCGGCACCGGGTTGACCTCGTCGCCAAAGCCATGGGCACTTCAGCGGTACCAGCGGATGCGGACACCACATAGCCTCTCACTCCCATGCCGGAGCTCGAGAACATGGCTCTACACGACAGCACACGAGTCGAATGGGGTGACAGCCCTGACGTGCTGGCTCCTATGGTGGACTTAACAGTAGAGTTTGACACCCGAGGCATGATGAACGAGGATGAGATCTCGATTTCGGCCTCGGGCGAATTTTCAGCAGAGGACACAGACGTCGAACTGGAGGATCAGGGAGAAGATCTCTCCCAGACCCCGGTACCTGTGCTCCCAGAAACCGACTTTTCCATCCCTGCTCTGTTCGACCTGTGCCACAGAGCAGCGTATGCGTTGCATATCCCATGGCCCGAGCCTCCATCTCGCCAACAGGTCACGAGGCTGGCAGGAAACTACTTTTTACTCAAAGCAGCAGGCCGCCTTGAGGCAAAGGATGCCCGTGTTCCCGGACTTCCTCACAGAACTAACTCGCACCTGGGCTCAGCCAAGAGCCTCCATGCTCCTTCCCCTCTCACAGTTTCTCGATGTCGACGGGATGGATGTGGGAATAGCTAACGTGCCTCAGATTGAGGACACACTAGCGTCTCACCTGGCTCCTAAGTCATCCAGGACAAAACCAACTCTCCCCAGCAAGGCTTGTCGAGCTTCAGCGTCTCTACTCGAGAAGTACTACAGAGCTCAGGGACTTGTGGCGCGCACTATGAACGCGTCCGCGTTGATGCAGGCTTACCTAGCGGAAAAGCTGCAACAGCTGCAGGTAACAACGGACAAGCAGGCTGCCGCCGACTTGCTGGACGAAGCCCGCAGGGCAACAGACTTTGTACTCCGCGTGATGGGGACAGCCACTGTTGCTCAAGGCAGAGGCATGGCGGAAGTGGTCATCGCGATTCGCCACCTGTGGATGATTTTAATGGATCTCCCTGAGGGACAAAAGGTGCCTTTTCTCCACCACTCAATAGAGCAGACGGGATTATTTGGTAAAGATTTGGAGCGAATTCAGACCAAGCTGGACCAAAGACGCAGACAGGCCGAAGCTCTCCGGGTGGGCATTCCCCGGAGAAGCTTCGCCCCCCCAAGGGAGTCTGCTGGAGGCAGACCTGCGCAGTCTCAACACCGCTCGGAAACGCATGCCCCACTGCAGAAGCGGCCAGCATACGAGGAGGAGCCCCGGCAGAGACCCCCGCCAGGCCAACCTCGCATTGAGCACGCATGGAGCAAAAACAGGTTTGTTCCCTGCCAGGCGGTCAGACACAAGGCCTCCTCTGCGAACCGGGACACCAGACAGAAACGTGCCTGATGAACCAGGTCCACGTTCCCACATTACACGATCACCCGCCCACGTAGTACTTGGAATGATCCCTTCATGTCCAGACTTTATTTGTAACACGGTATAAAAAGCTGGTAAATATGTTGCATGTACAAATCATGATCTCCCTGCTGTGAGTGACATAGAATCATGTATGTCATTGCACATAAGCACGAATAAAGCTCATAAAACAGCTCCTCTCTGTTTTATTGACTCTCAAAAAAAAACACACAAATAACTTCAGCAGAACAGGTCCTCTGGCCTGCCAGCCGTCATAAAGGGAGGGGGCCATTTGCCTCCCCTCCCTCATGGCCCACGGGGTGTTAGCCTAATCAATAAACCCCAGCAGGGTGCCTCTGATTCGTCTGCAGTAGACAGACACAGAGGCGTCTGCAAGCAGCTCCCACACCCCTCATGGAGACAGGTGAGGGGGTCACGTGCTCAAGCTCTCGCTCCATTGTGAATAACGGGGCAGCCAATACACTAACCAGGCAAACACTTGACGTGTCCGCACCTCAGGGAGGCATGCCGACAGAATCTAACGACGGGAAGGGGGGGGGGAGGGCACGTCAGATGCCCACAGGCAGCCAAAAGCATCACACCTTCACAGCAACAATTGTGTTCAAGCTGCTGTACATGTAAACAAATCAGAGTTGAATCAGATCTCTCTTCCTGTTTTTCGAAGGGGACTGGGCTCTCTATCACCAAATAATCTAAAGTCTGCCAAACTAAAAGAAGCATCTCCACATTCTCACGTTGCAACTGCCCCTTTATTATTAATGAGGGACACGCAATGTCCAAGCAGTGATCAAACAGCACATGACCTTCCTCTCTGTGCTTATCCAGCTCTGCTCTCAAACAAAATTCTCCCAACGGGTGAAACACAGACCCCGGTCAGTTTGCCTGGTTCTGACGCTCTGCTAAAGCCAAGGACCAGTAAACTGGACCATTCCAGAAAACGGATTGGAGTTAGGAGATCTGCTCGTTTACAAAACTTGCAGTCTCTCAGTCCCATGACCCCAAACTTGGAGGGAGGAAATAGACTTTTTGCTCCAATTCTGTCTAATAAGGATGACAGATTGTATCTGCCCTCGATTACCCCCGATCAGAGCAGCCTGGTAGCACATCGGCAAGGAGACCATCTTCCCAACTTGGTTGACCCCCAGGGGTTCACAGCCTCTAGGGTCCTTGCAGAAGAACTGGATACATCAACTGCTCTTCTTTAGGGTCAAACTATGTCACCTGAAGAGGTAGTCCAGCCGCTTAGGCCAGGAACTGTCAAAAAATTTCAGCTTGTTGGCAGAAAAGAACAAGCTGATGGCGTCAGGCCTGCCGGAAAATGTGGTAAAAACCATACAAAATGCCCGTGTTGTGTCAACACAGTCTCTCTATGCATAGAAGTGGCGTATTTTAGAAGTCTGATGCTTAGAAAGAAATATTATTTCTTATGCATGCAACTTGGCTCAGCTCCTGACTTTCCTTCAGGACTTACTGGAAAAAGGTCGTTCTTACTCAACGATTAAAGTTTTCCTATCAGCTATTTCAGCCTGTCATGAAGGCTGGGGACACAGGTTACCAGGAGCACATCCAATCATAATAAGATTTATGAAAGGTATGCTTCGAACCAAGCCACTCAGCAGGATTCTGACCCCTGGTTGGGATCTTGGCCTGGTCTTGGGGGCTCTCTGTGATCCCCCATTCGAGCCACTGAGCGAGGTTAAGATAGATTTGTTATCTTATAAAACCGTTCTACTCCTGGCACTTTGCTCGGCGAAACGCGTGGGTGACCTCCATGCACTGTCTGTACATCCAATGTGTATCAGATTCGCCCCTGATGGGTCAAAGGTCACCTTAAGGCCTAATCCTGCATACACTCCAAAGGTCTTGACTTTGAACCACAGGAGTCTAGACTTTGATCTCTCCTCCTTCCCACCTGCTCCTGTCCTCACTCAGGAACAGGAAAGGCTGAAGGCTCTCTGCCCCGTGAGAGCTTTACACACTTACATGCAGAGAACAGCCGAATGGAGAAAAACAAATCAACTGTTCGTCTGCTTTGCAGCACCTGCTACCGGAAAGGCCCTATCAAAACAACATCTTTCACATTGGGTGACTGAGGCCATTAAAAGGGCGTACAGTAGCAAAGGTCCACAGGTGCCCTCTGGGGTGCACGCTCACTCCACTCGGGGCTTGGCCACTTCCTGGTCATTGTTCAAGGGTACCAGTTGCAGACATCTGCGCTGCTGCGAACTGGAGCTCATTAAACACTTTTGCAAAGCATTACAGTTTGGATGTTACTGCGTGTGACGTCACTCAGGCTGTCCTTTCTAACACACAGTAGAAAGTAGCCTTGAGATGCCTGCTGGTCAAGGGCAGACGTTCACTCTAGCATGCATTTTACTGAGCATTTCAAGGGCGTGAATGGATTACGTTCCCATAGCAAGTATGTTGCACCGAGAGACCAGACTGAAAGGGAACTGAAAGTTATGCACCATAACTCATGTTCCCTGAAGGAAGGGAATGAGGTGCAACATACCTTGCCTTTTTCAATGCTGATAGCTCGGTGAAGTGCAATTTTGGAGAAAGATGGATGGGCGTCAGCCGCTTAAGTACCCAGAGGGCGGGGCCTCTGGCACGGCGTTGACGCCCCTGCCGTAAAGGCGTGAGTATATTCCTTCAGGTAATCGCACGGGGGCGCAATTCCCATAGCAAGTATGTTGCACCTCGTTCCCTTCCTTCAGGGAACATGAGTTATGGTGCATAACTTTGCATGTTTTAGTCCCGGTGTTCTTTTGCTGCAAATAATGTTATGGATCAAAGGTATTTATAAAATAATATTTACATGGGGAATGAATATCACGGTCATGTTTTAAATACAAAAATGTATAAGCATGCAATGATTGTTTATATGTAATAACAGCTTGTGTTTACATTATATGAACCCAGCAGGAAACCTTCAACAGGAAACCTTCTGCAGGAAACCTTCAGCAGGAAACCCTGATGCATGCTCAATAATCCAGGTAGAAAAATCTAAAAAAGCTAAGTCTGGTCCTCTGGACATTCAAAAAACAAAACAAAGCAAAGCAAAAAAAATTGTAGAAACGTTTCGTCTTTCGTCCGAAAGACTTCCTCAGTCTGAGGTGCTGTGTTCAGCTCAGTCTTATAAATAGCACCTTCTCACAGTGTTACACAACCAGTTGGCAGGAAACCTTCAGCAGGAAACCTTCAGCTCTGTGCTGCAGTAGTTTGCACTGGGTCATCTGTTCGACAGATAAACAAGGTGATAAAACAGTAATCTAAAAAAGCTAAGTCTGGTCCTCTGGACATTCAAAAAAAAATGTAGAAACATTTCGTCTTTCATTCGAAAGACTTCCTCAGTCTGTATGAAAGACTTCCTCAGTCTGAGGTGCTGTGTTCAGCTCAGTCTTATAAATAGCACCCTCTCACAGTGTTACACAACCAGTTGGCTGATTACAACCGAAACCAGCTGCTCACATGATCAAGGAGGACCATCAGCCTAACGATGGATCGTTAGCACCCTGATGGTTGTTTGCTATTCACAGAGGGCTGAGTGATACTAGCAATAACAGCTGTTTTTTTTTTTTTGTTTGGAATGTCCAGAGGACCAGACTTAGCTTTCTTAGATTTTTCTACCTGGATTATTGAGCATTTATCAGGGTATAAAACAGTAATGTTTCTCAATTATGTTTGTTTGTAAGGTGATTAAAAATGTGTTGTGTTTTAGTTCCATGAGGCGTTCAGCATCCAGGGAATCTCTGAGCCGTGCTTCCACAGACATCATGCTTGATTGGAGACATATTGACATGTCGCTTGGAGGTGACATGAGAGCTGATTCACCAGGTATTCATGTTTTATTTATTACAGGTACTCCAATTAACCTAGTAGACTTTTATTATGGCGGATATTATATTTAAAAAAAACATTGTGAAAAAGTCTATGCAACATTAATTTGTGTTTTTTTGTTCATTGCTACCCGTCCCAACTTTTTTGGGATATGTTGACACTGTGAAATTTTGAATCAACATTTTTCTCCTTTAAAATGTTACATTTACTCAGATTAAAGTTTTGATCTGTCATTTATGTTCTATTATAAATAAAATATTGACATTTGCCATCTCCACATCATTAAATTAAGTTTTATTAACAATTTAGTGTCCCAACTTTTTTGGAATCCGGTATGTGTATGTAAAGATTTAAAAAAATGTTTGTTGCTCTTCTTGCCAACTGTGTTATCTCATTTCCACTGTTCAGGACTGCAAATATCCAGCACCTGTGTGACAGCACCTGTGTGACAGCACCTGTGTGACAGCACCTGTGTGACAGCACCTGTGTGACAGCACCTGTGTGACAGCACCTGTGTGACAGCACCTGTGTGACAGCACCTGTGTGACAGCACCTGTGTGGCAAGATGGCGCCAGTGTGTTGGGCGTCTCGTCTGCCACTCTGTCTTTTTTTATTATTTTTGTTCCTCTGCTTTTATGATGTGGACTCTCTACTGGTGTATGATCGCCAAACCCTTTTTGGGCTTCGTCTGCCTGCTGCTAATATTTTACATCATCACGAGAAGCACGATTCTTTGCCCCCGCTGTTGGCCGGAGTTCCATCATACCTGTGCCGGGTACCACACCCCCCTCGCCGGAGAAGACGTCACAGGCGTCGAGGTAAACGCGGTGGGCTCTTGGTGAAGCTGAGGACCGTTTTGGCAAGTTCGCCGGGAGTATTCCTGTCCCAGATTGGATCATTTCCTGGTCTGCATGCTTCGCGGCGCTCCTTGGACCCGATTGATTCCTGGCTGGTACCTGTTGTCGACTCGGATCAACATTTCTTTCCTCCACGTCTCACTCCTCCACATCTGCGCTGGCGAAGTGCTGACCTTGGAAATCTGCAACACTTTGCTCGGATTAATTCTCCTGCTGCATCGTCAGAACCAGTTCCTATCCGGATGGGTCTGGTAAACGCGAGATCTGTTGCAAACAAAACTTTTATTCTGAAGGATTTTTTTTCGTCTCAGGGTTTGGACTTTCTCTCCGTGACGGAATCTTGGATTTCTTCTGGTGAGTCCAGTGTTTTCTCAGAACTTTTACCCCATGGTTGCTCATATTTTAATACCCCAAGGCTCTCGGGCCGTGGAGGAGGTTTAGCTGTCATTTATAAATCTTGTTTTGACTGTAAGCAGTTGTCCCCCCCGACTGCTTTTTCTTCGTTTGAACTGAGCATGTTTGAGCTCGGCTGCACTCCTCCACTTTTGTGCGCAGT